>JARVZY010001996.1:0-217000 GCA_030686995.1 Artemisia argyi
TCATGTGTTGTTTTTTTCTTTTTAGAAATTTGTATTTTAATTGTATTTCAATCGATATAGACTTTTGTGTTTAACATATATGTTCTTGGTTTGTTATAAATTTACATTATCAAAAAAATAGTATGCACTTTACTATTTGGAAAACATGTATGTTGTAAAAATTATTGCACAAACTAAAATAAAAAAAATTAATTCATAAAAACACATATGTACTATTAATTTTATAAACAAATCATGCTGGAAAAAAAGCACAAAAAAATAATAAATAAAATAAAAAATAAAAAATGAATCCAAAATTAATTGTTTAAAAAAACGTAATTTTATTTAAAAAAATAACAATAAAATAAAAAAGTGTCATTTACTATTTTGCCCTTATGATTAATTAAAAATATTTAATGTTTTAAAGAATCTCATTGGTCTAGAAGGGTTCTCGCAGTTCTTGCAGATAAGGTGGTTTTCGCAAGAAAGGGACCCTATATATATATATATATATATATATATATATATATATATATATATATATATATATATATATATATTGTGAATGGTTACTGGGCTTTTTTTTTTTTTTTTTTTTTTTTTTTTTTTTTTTTTTTTTTTTTTTTGGGGTTAAAGCCGGTTTTGGGCCATATTAGTTGTGTGTTTCGTATAATCAAACCAGGTACAAAATCAATATTGATATTAGGGTTTCTACAATCGATAAATAGGGATCTTGCACGAACAATTCATTACGGTGTAAAATCTTTATTGATTTGAACGTTATGGCTCCTAAATTTCCTAAGTGCTTGAAGATTGCTCATCAGATTGGTGATAGACGAATTGATAGGGTTCTTCATGAAATTTTTTCTAGAGAACGGAAGGCATACATGGGTGATGAAAAGAATTACAGCGAAAGGATTGAGGAGATATTGGCCAGGGTTGACCAGAGGCATGGAATTATTCTTGAGCTGAAGAAATTTGTGAGCAGTCATATTCTGGATGAAGCGTTGGCAGACTTGAAGGATGCGCAGCAAGAAGAGTTTGTAGAAATAGGTCGTTTGTTGCAGATGGGTCATGCTGCTGCCATTAAGGCTTGTGAGAAATCCAAGATCATTTAGAAACTTAAGAAATTCTAATAAGGTTGTTCGTATGGTAATAGTAGTAGGATTAAAAAGTCACGGTTGCATCATGTTAATTATTTGAAGAAGTATATGTATTTATTATGAAGTATTTGATATAGTTATTATACAAACTATATAATTATTATATAAACTATGAGAACTCACTCAACTTTTTCAAGTTTACCATTTAACTTGGAATGGTAAAAATACATAAATGATTAGACAACTCAATGGGAAGCCATACTTAACATAGTGGATTAGATGTGGAGGCCCAAATGTGCATCATATGATTTTTGTATTATTTATGATATTGGCATGTGAAATATATGCTGAGGCCCAATTTTACATAAGAGTAACATTTTTTTAATATCGATGTTTATATATATATATATATATATATATATATATATATATATATATATATATATATATATATATATATATATACACGTTTTATCTTTGTGTATTATATTAATCTATAATGTGTCATACATCAAAAGTATTCAAATACAATTATTCCAATACAATAGCGTATTTTTAATCAAATAACTAGTATAACAAAAAGTAGAACGAAAGCCCCCTGATATATTTTTGAAGCTAAAGCTAATATAATAATAAGTAAACCCAAAGCCCCGTGCGTGCACAGGGATCTAAACCTAGTTTACGTAAATAACAAATCTTTTTTTATTTTACATTACACTTGTAGTTACTTTAAATTTAATCAAGCAAGGTATATTTGACGAATTATTTGTTGAATATTTTAGTGTAATTGGATTAACTTGTTTGACCAATTTAGTCATAATAAGACATCATTTAGGATTGGAGGTGCGGAGTGCACGCCTATTTGAATTTATTATGATCTTAGGGGCGAAACCCCTAAGGGATGGGGGTCCAAGCGAAGTGCCCCTGGGAGTAGGGTCCAAGGGGTGGCAGCCCCTGGAAGGGTCCAAGTTGTTATGGTAAAAGTTCCTCAGAAAATTAAACTTTTAAAAATTAAGGGGCTAATTTTAACAACTTTGAAACCCTTGGAAAAATTGCATAAAAGACCTAATCCCTGTTTTTTTTAGATACAGTTTTATTTTTGGTCATGATCAATTTTCTATGGTTCATAAAATTTCAAACAAAAACCATACAAAACGTTCTCAATATCTGAATTGTATCCGATTGAATAATTCGGGAGAACCACCGAATTGATTCGATCTGAAAGTGTTCACACGCCTTTCAGAGATTCAAACAATATCCGGTTGGGTTCGTTTATTCCGCTTATCCCCTACAAAGATCGAATCAATTTATTGAAGACGATGAACCCTGATTCTGTGAAGGATATGATTAATTATATTAATCTGATACAATAATTTCATGTTGAAAATTTAGATCCCGTATTCTGTGATAGACAAGACATACATCCAAATCTTAGAGATGTTATGGGAATATGATCTTGGAAGATGGTATAAAAAGTATGGAACATTTAGACGTCAGTATATATGATATTGGAATCTTGAAACTGACCGCTTTGATGGATATATATATTTAAAAGGTGGTATTTGCGATACGCATCGATCACACTTACGGCACACAATTCTATTCAATTTTTATATTGATCATGATATGCATGAAGTATAGATTATATTACACTTATGTGAGTGTGACACAGTTAATATATGCATGACACATCTATTCATATAATTAACATATGGTATAACATAGTAATTTTATGTGTGTAATTGTATGATAAAGTGATTAGAAATATATATGAAAGTGTTTATTTTATGTGCTAGTATGATTAGTACATAAATTCTTTTCATGTTCTATACTGAATCATGAGACACATGGTATCGATTGCATGAATGCTATGTTATGATTGTGTGGTTCCATTAAACTCAACTTAGTTTAATGATGATGATCAATTAAATACCACATTTTTTGGTAAACCTAACGAATGTAAATCTTGGGTTTCTTCATTATTTGGGCAGTATGATTGTTTTTACCCAGTGAACATGCACAATTTGATGGTAATTAGGAGGGACAGGGTGATATCATAATGATTATTCTATTTTGGTTTTGTTATATGAAAACTAAAGGAATTTGGTAGATAAAATTGCACCATATTATGATTGTACTGAATTTATATGAAACTCCCTGTAAAACGTGATGAGTCACAAGAACTCATTCTTTGGTTTCATTGAGGGTCTAATAAACTTGGGATTGAAATTTTGTTTTAGATTGTGATGTGGATAAAACTCGCCCAACAGATTAAGAGTCTAGAAAATTTCAATAAGTTTATAAACCCGGTTTGCATATGAATCTTATGTTGTTTATGAAACCATTAAATTGTGTTCTGTTTACCCACTATCACTATGATTATCGGGCATGTTATACCTCATGGTATGTTGATTAATTAAGCACATTTAAATGTTGCTCGAACAAGTTGATGATTAGAAAACCAAACAGAAATTGCATCCGGATTGAATATGTTTTCTGGATTTATTTCTTTGATTTCTGTGGAATAGTTATTAATCATTGACCAGATAAGTTAATTGGCTTATTTATCTTATTGATGAAGTTCGTAAGGTGTTCAATTGGTGAATATTTGTTTAAATAACATTTGCGATATGGCTTATGTTTAATTTAGCATGACAAGTTAACTATATTTGGAACAATATGTTAACGTGAGAATAGCCAAATCAACGTGTTACAACCAATGTGAACAAAGTTATTTTGTCTAATAGATATATGGTACATTGGTACATGTATATTTAGACAATCTATCCTAAAATTATCATTTTTTTGATATGTCTAAAAATCAAGTATCCAATTGCTTGACGGAAACCATGTATCGATTGTGGTTTGAAACAAAATAAGAATTGTTAGAAAATAAAGAGATACAATCATTGATGCAATTAAGTTGGATATTGATAAAAACATTACTCGACCATTCATGAATGGATTTTCACATTTAGTGTGGTGTCTAATCTTGTGATTATAGAAATAAAGTTATACAACGTGGTTAACTTTGGCATCATGAATTGTTGTTTTAATTTCTAGTTTTAAATAGATATTATGGTAAGGACTTGTTATTAAACATTGTATTATGTTTAAAAGTCAATGTTACCATGTGTATATAATGCGTTAATATAGTGAACCTACACTATCAATTTCTTACCACTTGACAAAGTGGTTTGCAAGAGACTTAGTGCACAAAGTCGGAATATGGATGAAATAAAAGTCCATTTAAAATCTTTAACGGTGAGACACCCAATTCCCTTCTAATACAATGTTAGAAGCTGAATTCAATGCGGAAAGCTCACACTTAGAGATTGGAACACATGTTATGTTATCCCAAGGTATGTGTTCGGACCTGCAAGATAAAGAGGTTGAAGTTTATCTTCTTAATAGTTCTTTTGAAAAGTGCAAGCAGGTCATGATTAAAAGAAACTACCTATATGAGCATGAAGTTTAGCCGCTTCAAGAAGCTGGGACTTGGCTTTGACATGCTTATGAAGGATAAGGACATGGGCTAGTAAAACATGTGTCAAGATAGAACTAATATGTATGTAAACTTTTGTGTACATTATCTTCGTGTATTCATAATGAATTTCCAGGGTTCAATCCTTAGCGACACCCTGGAATTCGAATATTCGGAATGTGTAATGTACTAATGTGAAATTCAATTTCATTTATGCAAAAGTTTGATTATTTGAGATCACTTGTTTTAGTTAATCAAGGATTGCACTAAAATAGGGGAGGATTGTTGAATATTTTAGTGTAATTGGATTAACTTGTTTGACCAATATAATCATAATAAGACATCATTTAGGCTTGGAAGTGCGGAGTGCACGCCTATTTGAATTTATTATGATCTTAGGGGCGAAACCCCTAAGGGACGGGGGTCCAAGCGAAGTGCCCCTAGGAGTAGGGTCCAAGGGGCGGCAGCCCCTGGCAGGGTCCAAGTTGTTATGGTAAATGTTCCTCAGAAAATTAAACTTTTAGAAATTAAGGGACTAATTTTGAAAACTTTGAAACCCTTGAAAAAACTGCATAAAAGACCTAATCCCTGATTTTTTGAGATACGGTTTTATTTTTGGTCATAATCAATTTTCTCTGGTTCATAAAATTTCAAACAAAAACCATGCAAAACGTTCTCAATCTCTGAATTGTATCAGATTGAATAATTCGGGAGAACCACCGAATTGATTCGATCTAAAAGTGTTCACACGCCGTTAAGAGATTCAAACAATATCCGGTTGGGTTCGTTTATTTCGCTTATCCCGTACGTTGTTGTGATTTTTATTTTTTATTTATTTTTTATTTTTTTTTTTTACAAAATGTTAAAATAAAATGAATATGGTGAAGAAATTTATTTGAAAAATGATTGATATCTCTTAGGTGGTGGCTGTTTTTTAAGATGTGCTTCTTAACAGCTCTTAATCTGACTTGTTTAGATGTGGTCAGACATTTGAGTCATTAAGTGCGTTTGTTTATTTCTTCTCATTCAGAGATAGTTAGAGGCTCAAACCTTTTAACCAACAAGATGCGTAGGGGTGTCTTATTACCTCTTAATGTCCTTTAATGTTTATGTGTCGTAAAAATAAAATTGCATCATATTCATACCATTCGGATATTTTTTTTTTACAAAAAAACAAACAATATTATTTCATTCAGATTAAGACCTTTACGCATCAGATTCAGATTCAGTTGTGCGAATCAGATTCATATTCAGAGCAACTTAATAAACAAACTGCAATTTAGTCTAAATTTATAGAAAAATATACATGGCTAACTATATTTGGTTTATTGGGTCACATTATAAGCGCCAATAGATAAATTACTGCATATAACTGCTATAAATTTTGTTTTTCTTTTTGTTTACCTCATAAGGTTAATTGAGCGAAACCCTTGTTGAGTACATTCAAAAAATGATCATACGTGACAAATGCAAAAAAAGAAAAGAAAGAAAGGAAAAAAGATTGAGGGGTGCTTGGTGGGGGGTTAAGGAGGGGTGGGGAATGGGTAAATGATTCAAAAGGGCCCACATTCTCTCATTTCCTGTGCTTGGTTAGATGATGCAAAGGTATTGATTACCTAGTACTGGGTAATCAACCATTATAGAGTAAATTGGGGGGGTAAGGTAATGATTACCCACCACACCCATTCATTTGCATTCCCTTACCCTTTCCTTTTCCCTTTCTCTTTCCCCTATACTTACCAGGCACACCCTGAGTTTAACAACCTACACGAAAAATACAAATTCGAATAGTAGTTTTGGGCCCTTTTGAATATACTAAAAGCCGCACCATTGCTTTGAAAGATTCTAGTCAAAAGACCAGTTACAATATCCGCGCACGCGCAGTTTTCTTTTTTTTTTATTTTTTTTTTATTATTTTTTTTTTACTTAATTTTTTGAAATTATTATTTAAAAATTTTAATCATATTGTTAAGTGCATCTTATTTATATTTTTTGAATTTATCTTCTACTTGTGTTGTGGATAAATATAAAATAAATAATCTTTTTTTTCTAAATATCTTATATATATTTTTTGTACTTATCTTTTACTTGTGTTATGGATAAATATAGAATATTACCTAATAAGAAAATAATATATTTTTTTAAATAAAATTATTACTAAATCAGGTATGAATTGATTTTTTTGAAATGCAAAATTCCCAATAGGGGTTTTGTTTTATTATATAATAATAGATTTGTAACAATTATCAATTTTAAACAATATTGCAACGACAAATATATCATTTAAAAAACAATTTGCCGCGTTGTCCTCTCCAGTTTGGTTGTTTAGTGGCTTTTTATGTACTAGTATGAGTGTTCACGTAGCGGTTCTGTTTGGTTAGATGAAATATTTAAAATATTTATAGCGGGACAGGTGATTAATTTTACTATTCGAAACCGAATTATAAGCGGGTAACCGAACTCGTGGGTATTTGAAATGATCGGTTACCATCGGTTTGAGTCATGGTTAACCATTTTAGACGTATAAACGAGTATAACCGTATCAACAATAACATGATCTAGAACGTAAAATGTCATTTTAGTAAAATTAAATACAACTAAATAGATTATGTCATATAAAAGTTGTTCTGTCACAATAACTGCATATAATAAAAATACATAACAAATTGACAGAATAAATTTATTCATCGTTTATAAGTTAGGATTACATAAATCAATATCCACGTATAAATGTTTAGTAAATGTTTACATTAAAAGCAAAAAGTCTTATACCATAAAGCTAGTTAGCTATCTTTTTTTAAGCAAAAACTAGTTAGCTTTCTAATGTATAGCATTGCAGCAATTAAAGGTGAGCATTGGTTCAGGACCGGACAGACAAGATCGAGAACCGAATTAGACAAAAAGCCAAGACTGAGGACCGGACCTAATGTGATCGGTTCGGTCCGATCCAATAAGGCCAAATAATTGGTTTGTGGTCCGGACCGGACCGGACTGATGACCGAATTAGCCAAAAAGTCAAGACCGAGGACCGGACCGAATGTGGTCGGTCCGTTCTCGGTCGGTCTTTCAGTCGATTATGTCATATAAAAGTTGTTCCGTCACGATAACTGCATATAATAAAAATACATAACAAATTGACAGAATAAATTTATTCATCGTTTATAAGTTACTATTACATAAATCAATATTCACGCATAAATGTTTAGTAAATGTTTACATTAAAAGAAAATAGTCTTATACAATAAAACTAGTTAGCTATCTTTTTTTTAAGCAAAAACTAGTTAGCTAACTAATGTTTAGCATTGTCGCAATTAAGAGTGAGCATCGGTCCAGGACCGGACTGGAGCGACAAGACCGAGGACCGAATTAGACAAAAATCTAAGACTGAGGACCGGACCGAATGTGATCGGTATGGTCCGGTGTCGGTCGGTCCGGTCCAATAAGGCCAATAATCGGTTTGTGGTCCGGACCTGACCGGACCGAGGATTAGGGGTGTTCATCGGTTCGGTTCTCGGTTTATTCGGTTCGGGTTGTTCAGTTAAAAAAAAATTCTGGGTCATAACCGAAAAACGAACCGAACCTAAAATATTTGTGACCGAACCGAAACGAGAACCGAAACGAAGTTCGGTTCGGTTGTGGGTCAAAACCGAAAACCGAATTTCGTACTTGAATTACACCATTTATATTTTTTTAAGTTAATTATATAGATTTTTGGTAAAAAATAAGTATTTCAAGGATAAAAAGTATATTTTATATTAGGACAAAATTTTAATATCTTTTTATATATATATATAATAATATAAAAATATCCAAAACCATATCCAAACCGAAAACTGAACTTTTAGTTCGGTTCGGTTTTGACAAATTCGGTTCGGTTACAAGTTCGATTCGGTTCGGTTTTCGGTTTGTTCGGTTTATTACCCGAACCATGAACACCCCTACCGAGCACCGGATTAGCTAAAAAGCCAAGACTATGGACCGGACCGAATCGGTCCGGTCCGTTCAGGTTGTTTGCTCAGCCATAGCCGCAATAGGGCATCAACTTAAGCACATACATGGTCATCCGGGCCTTATGTAGTTATGCCACTAATGTGAATTTATCAAATTAGGTCAATCCGGGTAGGAAAAAAAACATGCGGTTAAAAAAACCGGTCACATCCAACCTGGTCTCCGATTTGGTTCTTGGTTCAATCGGTTTAACCGGCTGGATCGACCCAAGTTTTAAAACATTGATTTTAAGAGTTTCATTAGTCCGTAAATATGTAGTCTGTAATGATGTCATTTAGCAAGCATTTTCTTATCTCTTTCATTATTGTGAAATTGTAACACATCAATGTTGAAATACAAATTCTAAGTTAGCTTAATCGTTTATTCATTTTCAGTAATTTTTATAAATGATCATATCAATAAGTTGCAACAAGCGCTCATAGTATTTTTCAGAGAATTGAAGAGCATAAGGTAACTATCCAAACTAAATAGTTGTAAAAGAATATAGAGAAAAGTCAAAAATACATCCATGTGGTTTGGTCTTTGCTCGCTTTACATTTTTTTTGGCACAAAAATCATCCCTGTGGTAGTAAAGTTGGCACAAAACCATCCTTCAGTTAGTAATATCAGTTAATGAGGACTAACGATGCAAATTATTTTCCGTTATCTCCTAACAAGAGTTAAAATATTTGCCTCGTTAGTCCTCATTGAGTTAAAATATTTGCATCGTTAGTCCTCTTAAATTTTCGTCCGTTTTCATCCGTTTTTCTCATGTTTTTATCAGTTTTCGTCCGTCTTTATACGTTTTCATCCATTTTTCTCATGTTTTTATCCGTTTCTTCCGTTTTTCTCACGTTTTTATCCGTGCTCATACACTTTTATTTGTTTTCGTCTATTATTTTACGTTTTCATCCGTTTTTCTTATATTTAATCTGGTTTCATCCATTATATATATATATATATATATATATATATATATATATATATATATATATATATATATATATATATATATAGAATCTAGATCAAATGAGAACTTTTTTAAAGTTGTAAAAGTAAGAACCCAATAAATGAATGAAAAGTAGAACTGATTATAAAAAAAAAATAAAAATTAAATATTTAGCCAAAAGGGCATTATAGATATTACACTTTTATCTCATTTAACACTATTAAAAGTCACTCCCTCTCTCTTCACAACCTACATTCCCAGCCAAAAAAAATGTTTTCATTTTCTTTCTTTAATCACAATTGAAGCAGCCACTCGTATTTCTTTCTTCAATGGATAATCTCGTTTCCTTCTCCTACTTGTAACCTCGTCAGCTTATATCTACGACGTTTTTTTTTTTTTTTTTTTCATCCCCAACTAACGGGTTTTTAATCATAAACAATCATAACCCTAACCGTCACCATCGTCCTAGCCGGCTGAAAACCGCTCCATCGTGTATAGATAGAAACCCTATCGCCGCCATGCCGACCGAGATCTATCGCCTTTAAAAATTGTGTAGTATGTACCAATCGTTTTTTCAATGAACTCAAAGTAAGCCTATAAAAATTTTATTGAAAAATGTTGGAAACGTTTTTTAAGCATGAACCAATCGGGGAGTTCCTTTTGTTTGTGTCTTAGCATATAGACTATATAGTATATAAATTCTGTAGTATGTACATATATAATATTGGTAGCCTCCACCCAATTTTAGTCAACAAAAGTAGGCTGATTAACTATTCAAGCTTATTTAACTGAAATGTAAAATATTAGTAGCTGAGTTTTCTGGTGATGCATTTTCATGACGACGCATTTTTTTGGGTTTTTGGTGTTGCGCACATGTGTTAATAGTTGGTTCAATATTTGTTGCTGCTCGCGGATTAATTATTAGTTGTTGTTGCGGCTCATGCGCGCATCAATGTATCAATGTATGTATAGCTCATGTATCAATGTATCATATATTGTATGTATGGTTCATGTATCAATGTATGTATATCTCATGCATCAATATATTAGATATCGTATGACGCATGTATCAATGTATCATTTTTACAATGATATTAGTGGTTGTATGTATGGTTCATGTGTAAATGTATCATCATTTTCTTATAAATTATATTATGGAATATTTTGAAACTTTTAATAATAAATGGTCATAAGAAAACATAAAAAAATGTTCATGATCGATGTATCATCATTATATATATATCTAAACATGAGAATTTGCTCCGCGCATAAAATTGTTGTACAATCTCGCGTGAACAGTGGTTCGCACAGTACATTGCTTAAGTGGGCTGTACTTCACTGTTTATCACAATAAAAACCAAATAACACATACCACATACCCAACTCTCTCTCTCTCGCTCTCTCTGTCTCCCTCTAGAAATTTCCATAAGCCACCACCGACTCACATCCTCACCATTAATAGCAAAATCAAGATCATCAAAGGCTGGGGTTTAGTTACCTCTCGAATCCTATCACCAGGTATATACTTCTCATCACTCGAACCATTTTTTCAATTACAATAATTCTAATTGAATCAATTCAATCAATTGTATAATCACAATTACTTGCAATAAACACCGATTAATTTAATTATCTACAATTATCTGCTTAATTTTTTTGTTTTATTGATGAATATATTTTCATATATAACTTTATATAAGTTAAATACTGATCAATAAAATTAACTACTCATAAACTGCTTAATTATAAGTAATTTTAGAAACAGTGTTTGGATTTGCTGATTTGATACAAATAAGGAAAAAAAAAAAAAAGGGAAGTGTTTGGATATCGAAGCAGCTTTTGTGATTTTAAAAAACAGCCATATAAGCAAAAAAATATGTAATGTCAAATACCAACTCAGTTTTTTTTTTTTTTTTTTTTTTTTTTTTTTTTTTTTTTTTTTCAATAAAAATCTGTTTTGGCTTAATTTAAGATATTTTGTATTAATAGATATGACAGAGAAGATAAGATGGTGGCGATTCAATCAGATGACGAGACCGTAAAGAAAGTCATTAGACAGGTATGCCGAGGTTATTGTTATTATTAATTTTTTTTTGATGATTGATTGGTGATATTTTACTTTCTATGCTTATATGATATATTTGCAGGTTGACTTCTATTTTAGTGATAGTAATATTCCGAGAGATACGTTTCTTAGGAATACTATTAACGAGAGTGAAGATGGCAGTATCCTTTTTATTACATACATTTATCTTATTATTATACTTTTCAGCAGCTATGTTTATCAATAAACATGTTTTGATAAAAATGGCGGCCTTATAGCTATAAAAGGGTTTATTCGAGGCCTATTATCACTATACATGTGAGTTTTTAGATTTTTTTCCGATGTGATATTTATTGATGACACATCAGAGTTCAGTTTTAGGGCGTTGACATGTCATTAATAAGTATGGCACCGGGCCAACACTTGAAGTTTGTAGCATATCTTATTATACTTTCAGCGGCTAAGTTATCGATTAACGGCTTTTGATAAAAATGCCCGCCCTTATTGAGCTAAAAGGGTCAGGTCATATAACAGGAATGTACTTTGTTTCAAGGTCTATTATCGTTATATGCTGCAACTTCTTAGATGAGGGAGTCGATTTAGAACAATATTCCGGCTGGTGATGATGAAGATGAGGGAGTAACAAACCAAGAAAAAAGAGATTAACTGAAAGTTGATCGGTATGGAACTATTTTATCTTTTCATGGATTGTAATCAATTTAGTAAGTTGATGAATCCTAATTTTATTTTTTTAGCGTTATCATCTTTTTGGGGTTTAATCATACGGAATTGATTCTATTTTTTTGTTTCTCTTTTTTCTTATGTAGTTATAATTTATCTGATATTTTTTTTTGGTTTTTTTCAAGGTAAACTATAGTTGTCGATCGGATTCTGATTCGCTGACCAGGAAGTGGCCAAGGTAATTTTCATAACATGTTTTACTTTTTAATGGTGTATCAAAGTCCAGTGAGCAGTTAAGTAGTTAAATACAATTGCAAATCTATTCAAAGTAATATGATATGTGGGTTTATTGTTAATGTGTAATAAGAGTTAAAATCATGACTGTTTGTATACTTATTTGATTATTTCATATGATTACGAGTTCGTATGGTGTCGACTTATGAATATTGAATTTGATATATGCGTCGTTGTCTGCTTCTCACAACTCTGCTACTTATTATTGTTACGTTTCGGTCTGTCTTTCTCCTCCCTCCCATGGTCAATGTATGTGCACTCCTTCGCTGCCATTAGATCCACAGTTTTTTGCCCCAAATATGGTTGTTTTTAAGGCGTACAGCAAATGGTGTGTCCACTTTGACAGATTGAAAGCAAGTGTGCTTCAAAATTTAAATATCGTATTCTTTCATCTAAGGATCAGGGGTGTTTGGAAATGTCTTTATAGCCGAATACATGTGTGTTTCGAACTGTTTGTAAACGTCGTTGTCTCATATAGTAAATGTTAGATATACTGCGATAGCCAAACTAAGTTGCAAAACTATATATCAGATTTGGGTTTATTGTAGTTGGCATAACGACAATGACTGATAAGCTTTTGATGTATTAACACGAATTTGTGTTTGTTGCAGTGACGAATCAAGAATACACGTGCCTGACGGATAGTAACATTGGAGGACCTGCTACTTATGTTATTGTTCTGCATAGGCCTCCTCAGGTTTTACTTCCAACATTAATTTAGAGATCATTTAGGTAATTCGGTCGAGTGTACATAAATTTAGTTTCATTGTGTCATTGCTGATTAGGTTCAATGTGACCAGAGTTACATGCCGTTTTATGTTCCGTGATTCGCTCAAGGTATATGGCCATACATATTTCTGTACTAAACAGCAAATACATTACCCAAACACCCCTTAAATGATTGTAATCATTTCGTAATTGTTTCACTCAAAACCCTTATACACTTAACTTTTGCAGGTGATTGAAGGGGAGTTTGTTGAAATTTAGGAAAGACAGTTAAGCAGGTTGAGGATAATGAAGAAAGGGATGATGTTGAGGTAATTAAGGAGAATGAGAGTGAGAGTGTTGTAGATGAGCGAAATTTCAAACAGCAGAAAGTTACGGTATGAACGTTAACATGTTCAATGTTTCGTATTCAACTTTCATTTTAAGGGGGGTGTGCTTCTGTTCAAGTTATGTTAATTATGACCCATTCTGAAATTTTTGATGTTTTTGATTTGTAGGCATGATGGTGTGGTAGGTATACGGACAATCACATGTGCTAAAGAGGTACTCAAAATCCTTGAAGAAGAAGATAACCATGAAGTCGAAACAAAGCTAGCTGGAGAGAATATTGGACATCGTGATGGCAATGACACCTATTTGGTCAGTACAATTACTTTACTCAGTTGACGGTATAATACTGGTCTGAAACTCAGTGGCCATTTGAAAAGGTTTGAGTGAAGTGGGTGTGTTTGGATGCTGTAATGGGTGCATTTGGGGGCTGATGTGGGGGTTGAAATGGGTGTGTGTGGTGCCTGAAATCGGGATACTGCTAAACCGGGGGCTGAAAAGGATGGACTTTAGTTCTGGAATGGGAGCTAAAGTAGGTGCGCTTGGATGATGAACTTAGATGTAGTACTTATTTCTCGAGAATTGCACCAGGTAGAAACTTATACTTTTGTCATTGTGTAGGATTAAACTTCTATGAACGTTAGTTACTGAAAAAAATTATAATTATAGTGACTTGCGTTTGGACCTAGCATGGGTCATTTCTGATTCACTCATTTTTGGGTTAAATTAAAAAAAAATATTCTCTAGATATATCAAAAGGAAATACACATTGGTTGTTCGCGTCGATAATGTGCTTTGGTCAATTTTTTTCCCCGTTGACCTCCTTGACCATTTTGACCACCATTCTATACTAGATGTGTTTTAAATTAAACCAATTTTAGAAAAGAAAAGAACCAAAATTGACCCATTTACAAATATATGGGTCAAAAGTTTCGCCATTAGGCCTTATATTTCCTGGATTTATGTCTGGACGGATCTTTTTTCCTGGGTGTACGAGGATTCTCTTTTAAAAGCTAATATATTGTTTATTCCATGCAGGTTCATATTGAACATATCATGTACCAGAATTAGCGAGTCTTTATCTTACTGTAAAAGGCATGGCTGGGCATACACGATTATAGGTAAGTTTATAAGTGATAACCTAAGCAATTATTCCTTGATATTCTTTTCAAAAGTATTATACCTATCCAATTTGTACAGTTTTAATAACCAATCACCAACCGGGTTGTATTTGTATTAAGTTTTCCTTTTCTGTTACGGCTTACGGCCACTCATTTATAATGCAATGATTTGTTTCTAGCTATTATAGTTTGGCAGTTGAGTTACGAAGGTCTACTAATACATTCATATGCATGATCTCTATATTGCAGCTAACAGTGAAACGATCACAAAGACATGATGGAACAGTTTCCAAGTCTATGCTCAAGGGCAGTGAAGGAACCTGTTGGAATCCCACATATTGCAGCTAACGTTTGGTGATCTCATGATTGAACTTTTTTTCTATACAAATATGAATTGGTGGCTGAGATTGGAAACATGCAGGGCGTTGAAACTCAAGGTGAATAACGTTCTTTCAATTTATTTCTTACCACATTGCACTTACAGCCATTATATATATTTAGATCAAGTTTTTTTCCAATATTTTGTATACTACACCGTCTTTACCTTACTATATGTTTTTATGATTTTTATCTCTGATCAACCGGAAAAATAGCCGATGCCAAATACCAGTAAAATGATTGATGTTAGCGTAAATTCTTTATAATCGCTTATCGAAAAAATATGCAATCCCAAACACCCCTATATTAGACTATTAGAGTAAATCCATTATGACTTAAATGCTTGCCCACTCAGTAATGCTGAATATGTGAAAGTGGGTTTGACTGAGATAGAACATTGGTGTTAAAATGCAACAGATGTGGTATTTCAAAATCGTCACTTTATTTAATAATTATTGTTTTTCCATATTCATTTGCTATGCAAGAGCGCTACAATATGCGGGCTCACTTTGAGCTTTGATGCCTACTGTCAACTTATAATATTAGGATAAAGATTGGTTTGAAAGAGTTAAAATGTTGCGGTTGGCAGCATGTTATATGCATTGTAATCAGATTTTTAGTTGCTTAAATGTTGTAAGCATATGAGATTCTTAGTTGCTCATCTCATCTTTTAGTTTTATGACCCCACACAGCTTTCGTCCAGTGAATTCATTCTGAAGCACTCGGTGTAACAAATGAATGGCGTTATTCTTGCCATGTCTAAAAGACTTTGCAGGATTTGCAAACGACAAAGAAAAAAACATAGCACAGGCAAAATGTTTTATATTGTAATTTTTTATATCTTACAACTTCTCCATTTGTTCATAGGATCAAGATCGACAAAGTAGAAAACTGCTCAATTGCATACAACTTCAATCTTTAGTGTCATGTAACTGTACTTTCTGATGTCAATTGTATATTTGTGTTTTTCCATAATGTTTACTTTGGATTTCTGGAAATATTGGTTGCGTTTGCTTGATTTGGTTGATTTTATGTAGCTGAAAAATTGAAATTACGTGAAAGGAGTTTGAGTGTTAGTTAAATTTCAAAACTAAACGAACATACAACGTGCACACAAACTCACCCGCAGCAACGCGCGGGCTTCCCCGCTCGTTTTCTTATAAGCTATAGTACGGAATATTTTGAAACTTTTATTAATAAATGATCAAAAGAAAAAATACAAACAATGATGGTGAAAATAAAATATACTAAATTACCCTTCACACTCTTTTTAATTACTTTAATGTCACGTATTTAGGGTGCGTTTGGTATGCTGGGAGGAATGACAATGGGTATGAGTTTGATAGTACTCAACTATGAAAGTTCCATTCCCCACTCTCTAGCCATATATGGAGTATGGAAAATAATGAACTTTCATAGTCATAGTTGTGGGCCCAGACACCCTAAACAAACACCAACTATCACTTTCATAGTGATAGTTGATTCCCAGAAATGGGTACCAAACGCACCCTTAATGCTAATTCTCATCAAACACCAATTAATAGATCCAATGGCCTAGATTGGTTCTCACTTTTAAAACTTTAATTTATCTCTTACATATAGTATGTATGAAAACGGATAAAAATATGTGAAAATAGATAAAAACGTATGAAAACTTGACATTTGATAAAAATGTTTCTGAATCGATTTTAATTCACGATTTTGACCCGTTTCTGGTCCGAATCATCAAAAGTGTGAAACATAAAAGTTGTCTGGAATAATGTTTTACATCAAGACAAATGAGATTTTAACCTGAAATTGCACCTCCACCACCACCACCCACCACCTCCACCCATCACCACCAACCACCGCCTCTACCACCGCCGCTGCCCGCCACCACCCATCTACACCATCACCGCCGCCACCACCACCGCCGCCGGTGGTGGGTGGTGATGGTTGGAAGTGGGTGGTGGTGGTGATGTGTGGTGGGTGGTTGTGGCGATGGGTGATGGCGGCGGCGGTGTTATTGGCAACGGTGGGTGGTGGTGGGTGGCGGTGGTGGGTAGTGGTGGCGGCGGCGGTGGGTGGTGGTGGCGTTGGTGGGTGGTGGTGGTGGTGGGTAGTGGTGGTGGCGGTGGTGGGTGGTGGTGGCGGTGGTGGGTGGTGGTGATGGTAACGATGCAAATATTTTAACTCAATGAGGACTAACGATGCAAATATTTTAACTCTATAGTCAATGAGGACTAATGATGCAAATATTTTAACTCAATGAGGACTAACGATGCAAATATTTTATCTCAATAAGGACTAACGATGCAAATATTTTAACCCTATAGTCAATGAGGACTAACGATGTAACTATTTAACTCTTGTTAGGAGACAACGAAAAATAATTTGCATCGTTAGTCCTCATTAACTGATATTACTAACAGAGGGATGGTTTTGTGCCAACTTTACTACCACAGGGATGATTTTTGTGCCAAACAAAGAAAAAGAATGTAAAGCGAGCAAAGGCCAAACCACATGGATGTATTTTAGACTTTTCTCAAGAATATATTTGAATGATACAAACCAACTACGTACGTGTGTATAATCTGTATGTTTACGTAGTTGGTTTAGGTGAATTAGGGACTGTTTATTTTTTGTTCCACATAGAGTGGCTTATAAGTGTGGTGGGCTCCACATCTTTTAGAGCATCTCAATATGGATGAGTGTGTATTTCTACCCTCTAAGACCAAAAGGCAAGGTGGTGAAAGTATCATCAATGGGCCCCACTTCACGCGGCATATTCTTTGCCCTCCACCTAGACCCACGCGCTATGTACATAAACCCAAAAGATATTTGGTGAAGGCGTCACTAAATGAAAAAGCTGAAAAAACGGTCCCCACATCTCACATTTAATTAACTTTGTCGAATAAAAAAAAGGAACGTTGCAAAAAAAAAATAAAAAAAAATAATAATAATAAAAATTCATAACACCCCACTTTATTTCTTTTATAAATACTCACAAACCTATATTGTTTAAACACAATCTCAAATCACATTCCTTGCCTACTAGACTAAGGACTCAAACGAATTAAAGGAACTAGTGGGCCCAAATTAAAAATAAAACAATATTGTATTCACAAGTTGTGATTCAGAGGCATTAACAAAAAAAGTAAATACACCCTTAGTTTTAGTTTCTATGTCCAATGGGGCACATGAGTCGTAACAGTATGTGCTTTGGGAATGGATGGTAAGACTTAAGAGAGAGAAAAGGCCCATTAAAAGCTTGCCATTTGGTTGTAAAACTATATATAAAGATCTTTTTGACATTGCACACCGTGGTTTGTAAAATGCCAGCCCGATCGATGTTGATCATGAGATTATCATAACAATCGCCACTAGCCACATTGAACAATGAAATGGACTTTTCGCTGGTTGGACTTGCGAGTAAACATGACAAAAACCTGATACTTATACTCAAAAGGAAAACGTCACTTAGGGAGAGACACGAAAATAACATGGTAAACTAACTGAACATTCAGTAAATATCTCATAAACCGTTCGGCAAAAAGTTTATTTATGTTCATTTATTTATTAAATGAAGAAACATGAATAATATTTTACATTCATTTAGTTAAATGAACAAACATAAACAAAAGTCGCATTCATTCATTTATGTCATTAATGTCCAATTACGCGTTCGTTAACGTTTTATGTTCATTTATTTATTTATGTTCATATATCATATCTTGTAATTTTATAATTTTAAAATTGGTTTTTTTAAGCAAAGCAACATCTATACTATATAAAGCTTGTAAAACTTAATTTAATGCACAGGAGTATTGTGCACAAAGTGTAGTACGGTACAATGTAGTTTAAGCAACATCTTAAGTATATGAATGACACGAATTTACATCTACATACTTCAATGTATACGTGGTTATAGAACATGAAAGGCCTGCAGTTTTGCAACCTCAAAGAATACGAAGGAAGCTGCAATTACATTCTTATTAAATAAGCAAGCTGCAATTACATTGTTATTAAATGTATGCTGCATAAATGAGTCACAAGTCTTGTTGCCTTTCCACAAATTGTAAGTGACTCCAAGAATCAAACTAAAAAGGTCCATTTAGTATATCATCATGGCTGCACAAACTGGAAACCCAAACTCTGAAATGTATCTGGATGAGCTGAAGTTAGATGCCACTGGCATGATAGTCGTGATGCTGTGTAGAATATGGGATATAAATGCGTTTACCAATGGCCGATACTTGGGAACTGAATTCTTGGCCTCTGATGCTAAGGTGTATTGATCTTCCTTTAAAAAAATAATGTGTAAAACCAATACAGGAAAAACTGATTAATAATCTATATCCGTTTTTAACACGCTTCTTTGGCAGGTGATGACATCAAATAAGTACATTATATTCTCATCATTTATCCTATTTAATTGACCTATTTTATTATATTTTATATGAGAATTGGTGCTTTAATGTGTACTTTTAGTAATTCTCAAATGAAAACAAGCAATTGGCGAAACTTGGCGATTTTAAAAGAATTATAGAGCAAAATGATCAAGATAGAAAAGTCTATTGAAATCCAGAAGATACACCGCATCATTCTAGATAGATGCGCCGTACTATCATACTTAGATGAATTCGAAGACCATTGTCTGACTTTGAAGAATGTGCCGCATCAGATTACACAATGCGCCGCATATGACACTTTGGTTAACGAAGAAGAACCAACTTGTTCTACTCCGGATATGTCGCATCACATTATCATCATACAGCGTATCTACTACACAGATCATATATTTTATTTTTCTGCATTTTTTTTATTTCATTTTCTTTTTAGACTTTAAAACATTCTATCAGTTTATTTAATGCGACACGTCTTATTCTCTGATTCGTACCAATTTTAGGCTTGATACGACGCATTCCTTTCCTTGGATATGGCGTATCGACTAACCTGATGATTTTTACGGATTTTAATTTTTAATTTTTTAGGTTTTATTTTTACTAACTACTAATGAATTACGCACAAGTTGTGATCTTCTTAATTCAGGTGTGTTGCTTAATGGTGGTGTTTTTATTTCTGTACTTTCTGTGGAGACGTCATCCACAAGAAAGTAGATTTTGCTCAAGAAACGCATAATGCAGGATCAAACCGTGCAAATCTCAGAGAAGTTTTCCGTTCTAATTCTTTTAATTTCCAGTTTTTAACTTTTAATACAAACAACGAGGACGTTGTTTAACTTAAGTGGGGGGATGGAGTTAATTTTTAAAAATATTCTTTAATCTATACTTAATATATCAAAATTTAATTTTTTAGCATATTTTTGTTAAATCTAAGTTGCATAGCCGCACACATAACTTTATTTGATAAAACATTTTTCGTGCATGTGACTAGTAAACTTTAGAACTTGGCTTGTATACTACTTGAGTCCACCATAATGAGTATTATTGATATAATTGGAGTGACTTTTCTAACTTGGTAAATTTCTAGGATTTCAACCAAAAAGCCTATATATGTTATGTGTTATTAACTAACTACACTGGTTAGTTAACCCCGTATAAAACCCTTTGTTACTCTCATTTTTAAAGTAAGATACCCCTAGAAAAACCCTCAGAGCCAATCCTTTCGTTTCATACACATGTGTTAATTGTTTCGTTACACCTTAAACCTTAACCTACCCTGTAGATTAATGTCCGTGGTTAGTCGCTTTAGACAAAGTGTATTTCCTTGAGTTACCTGCGTTAGTGTGCGTAAATTCATTATATTTGGTTAGGTCAAGAAATTGCACAATGCAATTGGAGTGAAAGTAAATATTGTATAATTTGAGTCTTGTTATTTTTCGTGTGTTTACTACTTTCACTATTTACTGTTATTTCTGAAGTTATGAAAAGTATGGAAAAATTATCCAGAATTATCATATAGTGATGTGGTAAAATTTTATACATCTTAGTTTATGTTGATGTAAAAAAATCAAAAAATTAGAAAAGAAAAAAAGAAAGAAAAAGTTGGTAAGTTTGTTATAAACCAACGATGTAAAGTTTTGTATTAAGTGGACGATATCGCCACTACTTGTTGTTGTATTATATTTATGGATAGAATGGGAGTTTGCCATTATGGGAACACCAACTATGGTTTATTCTTTGATTAAAAGTTTATTAAGTATAATTCGTGTCTACCTAAAGCGTGAGTTACATGAGTCAAAAATCGTGAGTTATTTAATGATATGAGTCTTATTCATGGGATGGTTGGGAAAGTGATTAACCACACTTACGACTTAATCTAGTTGTTTGTTTATTTTTTATTTTACACCAATTTGTATCCTAAATGTTATCCATACCAAACCGTCTTGTTGTATGCTTTGTTAGCATTCGAGCATCCGGATATGATGATGGCCAAGTAAGAATGTTAAATGTATGAATAAGGTAGTGACCATCCGAGTATTTGATTAATTGACTAACGCGCCAGCGATCTGATGTGTGACTTGGTGACCATCCGTTATTGATGAGGAGAAAAGTGTACTGTTTTTAAGGGGTCATTTCCGAATTCGTGATTATTTGATCAATTATTACCCTAAATCGTTCCTTTTGTCATTTTAGGTACTTTTGGAGAGAAATCTGAAAAAGGAAGCGTTTTGGACATTTTTTGAGCATAAAAGTGAAGAAAACGGCAAAGTCTCAAATTCCTTGCTGGGAACAGTACCTGACAACGTCAAGCCATAACATATGACGGCGTCAAGAGTGACAAAAGAGGTGGATCTGGAACTTATAACGTGACGGCCCATAACAATTTATTTGTTAATGGCCTGACGGCGTCACCAAGGCCATCAGGGTCCAAGTAATAGTGACGGCCCGAAGCTTATTTCTACATGACGGCGTCAGAAGTGGATCTAGGCAATACGAATTTCAACTTGGCGGTGAGTTGACGGCGTCAGAGGCTAATACATGACGCCTTCAGGATGCTATGTCTATATATATTTTTTTCCAATTTTTCATTGTAAAGTGTGGAACAAGTTGTGGAATACTAATCACAAACCCTAGGTCGAATTTCCTTCATATTGAAGGGGTTTCAAACCCTTCTTTCTTCCATGTTTTAATAAAGATAAGTTCTCCAATAATAATTCAATATGTCTACGTATTGTTTGATTCTATCTTATGTTTATCTTTCTTTTAACATGTTAGGCTAGGCTTTTATTGTGTTTTCTTATATGTAGTGAAACCTAGATGTTGATTATTGGTTGATTGTTTGTTTATAACTGTTACGGATGATTGTATTCGATGTTATGCTTAAGAAAACTGGCAGACTTCCATTGGTAACTTGCTTGAACGTCTTAAGAAACATGATTGGAGGTGTACTACGATTTTTGGTTGTATTTAATGCATAAGTGAATTCTAATGATCCCATGTTAGGAGCTTTTAATTGGCTCGACATATGAGTGAAGTAGGATCTTATAGAGTTAGGGAATATTGTACACGGCCCTACGACTAGTATTAAGGAATATAACCCGTCATCCATGCAATTGTAACAAGCTAATCAACCGGTAAAAGATATCTTGGGAGTAATGAAATCTAAGTAAACACAACTTTTCTCATTATTGTTTCCACCACATTAGTAATTTAGTTTAATTTTCATTTCTTTTATTTTATGTAGATTGCATCTTTAGTTAATTGGGTTAGTTGACTAGCAACTAATTCCGCCCACTCTTTTAAAACCCGAGATTTTACTTGCTTTCCATAAAATATAAAAATACAAAGAGAATCATCCCTCACCTCTAGACCTATTTTAGTAGGCTTTCTAATCCTAGCGACACTATTTATGAGTTGAACGATCAATCCCCTGGTACTTGTCACTATACTATACTACAACGATTAGGTACACTGCCTGGTGGGGGTTGCAAGCTTCTCAAGATCCCTTGAGAGGTAAAACCTGTTGCGAGGGCGCAATTCCCACGTATCAAGTTTTTGGCGCCGCTGCCGGGGAATAGTTATTGTCTAGGTTAAAATTTCTTTTTTTTAGGTCTACTTGCTAGATTCCTTTCTAATAAGATTTTTATTTTTATTTTTAGGTTTTCTTTAGTCAATCTCATTTTTTTGTTTCCTTAGTTCGTAAGCTATCTCGATGGATAACAATAGCATTGATCGTTTGATTCCTGTTATTCGTGTTTTTCGTCGTAGGATTTTCCAAATATCCGCCCCAATCGCTTTAGTGGAAAATGAGAACCCACCTAACCTCTCGCCTGACCATCACTTTGACAATAATTCTGAGATGGAGGAGTCTGACCATGATAATGACCATAGGGCTAGTCCTTTTTACTATTCGGACTCCGATGAGGACCTAGATGATGGTGATGTAATTAATGAGGATATGATGGAAGATGAGGTGAACCCTCTTAGGTGTAGCGACCCTAGAACAAGGATTGAGAATGATAGCTCATTTAATATGCAGTTTCCTTGTAAGATCGGATTTAGGAGCTTTAATGCCTATTTTAATTCATCTCTACCAATGAACATAATCTCGCATAGTGAATACAATAAAATTATGGTAGATGAGTTAGAATACTAAGGAGATAATATTGTTGCTAGGGCAATGACATTACATGTGTTTGTAGGAAGCTTTGTTTATCTGGTCGAGTTTATGGTTATGGAGAATCTAAGAGAATTTATCGATAGTAAGTTAACCCAAGTTGTGTTTGGAAAACCCTTCAAAAGGTTAACCAACCTTCACGAAAAACTTATGGAAGGGTTAATTACATTCTCGGATGGGGATGAAGATTTTGTTTACCAAATGCCCCGTGCACACCCTAGGTTCAAGGATTTTTTTATGGAGAAATGTAAAAGGTATCCACCCCTTGAAATGCTAAGTGAGAATGATAAAAGGAAAGGGCTTAAATATCCTCATGAAAAGAATAAAAGGTATTATCGCGGATGTTTAGAGCTAAGTGATAACTATAAGAAAGATGAGGCGACTATTAGATGGCTCACACTTGGGTATGTGAGCATAAGCGACACACGATATCCCATGACCTTGAGTCTAGCTACAAGAGTCGTAAATAAAGAAAAGCGCTTCTTGGGAGGCAACCCATGCTTTGCGTGTTTTTTTATTTGTGTGATTTTTATTTGTTTGATTCTATTTGTTTCCGTATGCATGTTTTATTTTTATTGTTGGTAAATCATGTTTCAAACTAAATTGTGAAAATGCTTTATTTTGTTTTTAACTTCGTCTTAATTACATATAAAGGTATTTTTCAAAAGATAAGTGTAAGGGAAACCCAAACTTGTTTATAAGAACGAAAATGATCATGATTCGCCACAATATTAAATGAGCATTTATATTAGTATTTGTTTGAGTCAAATGCTTGTATCGAGTCATAATGATGTTTTGCAGGATATTCCGGGAAATAAGGCATGAGTTTTTCCAGAAATTTTCCTGAAACTTAACATAAGATTTTTCCAGGAACATTCTGACGGCGTCAGGAGTTACAACCTGACGGCGTCAAGCAATAAAATTCTGAAAAATTTTGCGAGTTTTGTTTATACCGGAGTCTTAAAGTTTTTGCTAATTCTTTAGTTTTGTAAACTCTAGGAAATCTGCAGACATTCATTCCACAAGCATTATATCCCTTTAAATCCTAGAAAGCAACATTAAGATATATATGCTATTTTTTCTAGGATTTGTTAGTATATATAGATTGCCGCCGATTTTACGCGAGGTTGCCTTGATTGTTTTCTCAGGTTTAACAGGTTATATATGACAAGAAGATGATTTAAATTTCTGGAGGGAAGCTTTTAACGTTCATTTTCTTGGAGGAAGATCTAACCTTGTTGACACACTATCCACACCGAACGAATCAGGGGAGTATTTGTTTTCATTCTTTTACCTATTTTACTTTTACATTCTTTAATTGAACATTGGGGAGAATGTTCATCCTAAGTGTAAGGGGAGGGTAAATGATGATACCTTATAGGATACTATTGCACTTGAGTTTGTTTGTTTGATAGTAGGTGTGTAATAAAACTAAGAGAAATACTTGTTAGTGTAATTTTAGCGCCAAATTTAATTTTTTTTTACAACATTTAGGAGTGAAACTTTACCCTAAGCAAGTGTCTCATGGATAGGAGTTGTATGATTAGCACAAAACCGTACCATTCAGAAAAATTTTCCACTCAAATATGTGAGGTTCGCCATTAGATTTGATAGGAAAAGCATTTATTATTAGTGCTTATGAGTGTACCAGTAGCATTTAGATTCTAGAACTTGCGTTAGTGATGCATCTCGAGACCGCTAGTGAGACTACATTCGTGTAGTAGGATTTACTACATGATAAGAGGCATTAGGAACACCCTTGTGTTTAAACCCGTAACATAATTACTTGACCATTTAAGTCATACTACTTGACTAATAAAGTCAATTAATTTTCCCACACCTTTGCGTTGTACTCATTTTTAGTACACGATACCCCTAGTACACCCCTCAGAGCCTATCTTTTTCGTTTCTAACTTTAAGCATTTTACTTAAAGGAAGAATTTGTTACAACCCACCCCAAATGTGCAACGAAATCACCTTAGCCTTCCTTGTATGCACTCATCTTTAGTGCATTATTGTTACATGTTTAAACCCTTAGTAAATTATCTAACTGATTACATGGTTGCTAAGTCGAGTCATATCTTGTACATATTGTTTTGGGACGATTGGGACTCATGGGTAAAGTACTAGTGTTATTGAGTAATGGGGAAGAACATCAAATTATTACTCCCATATGTGCATTAATCTTAAAAAGTACTCCATGTGTTTTGATTATCTTGATTCGAGTCATTAGAGTAGTTTATTGTAAAGTATGTAAAAATTCAAGTGTAAGGGGAATGTACATTCTCTATGATGTATTATTTTGGATGTTACGGTAAAAGTGTATGCAAAAAAAAAAAAGAAAAAAAATTGAAAAAAAAATCAAGAAAAAGAAAAAAAATAGAAAAAGAAAAGAGAAAAACATACGGACTACCATCCCGTTTCATTTTATGTTTGTTTTAAGTTTTTGTTATTTTTGATTTATTAGCTTAAGTCGAGTCGAGTCTTGGCTTAGCAACGCCATTTTGTACATGTAAAAAACCAAGATGATTAACTCGCCACCAGTAAATATTGCCTTTATCCAACAAAACCGTGTTTTCCAAATCCCTACACCTAACGTTATAACCCTTGAAAAGACCTCTTTGATAGTTTATCCTAGGTAATTACGCCAAGTGGTGGAGGTTTGATCTTTTCCCAAGCCTATGGTAATCAATTTGCTATGACATGTAGTGAGAGATGTTTTCCATTTCCATATTGTGATATATACTTTATTACACCCGAGAGATGTGAGTATCTAAACACTATTTATGAGGTGCTAGTTGATGAGGCGAAAAGTGTACCGTTTTTAAGGGGTCATTTAAGCCCGAATTCGAGATTATTTGATCAAATATTGCCCTAAATCGTTCCTTTTGTCATTTTAGGTACTTTTAGAGAGAAATCTGGAAAAGGAAGCATTTTGGACATTTTTGGAGCATAAAAGTGAAGAAAACGACAAAGTCTCAAATTTCTTGCTAGGAACAGTACCTGACGACGTCAAGCCTCAACACATGATGGCGTCAAGAGTGACAAAAGAGGTGGATGTGGAACTTATAATGTGACGGCCCAGAACATTTTCTTTGTTAATGGCCTGATGGCGTCACCAAGGCCGTCAGGGTCCAAATACTAGTGACGGCCCAGAGAAGATTTGCACATGAAGGCGTCAAGACTGGATCTAGGCAATACGAATTTCAACTTGGAGGCGAGTTGACAGCGTCAAAGGCTAATACATGACGCCATCAGGATGCTATGTCTATATATATATTTTTCCAATTTTTCATTGTAAAGTGTGGAACAAGTTGTGCACAAACCATAGGTCGAATTTCCTGCATATTGAAGGGGTTTCAAACCCTTCTTTCTTCCATGTTTGAATAAAGATAAGTACTTCAATAATCATTCAATATGTCTATGTATTGTTTGATTCTATCTTATTTTTATCTTTCTTTTAACATGTTAGGCTAGGCTTTTATTGTGTTTGCTTAGATGTAGTGAAACCTAGATGTTGATTATTGGTTGATTGTTTGTTTATAATTGTTACGGATGATTGTATTCGATGTTAGGCTTAAGAAAACTGGCAGACTTCCATTGGTAACTTGCTTGAATGTCTTAAGAAACATGATCGGAGGTGTACTACGATTTTTGGTTGTATTTAATGCATAAGTGAATTATAATGATCCCATGTTAGGAGCTTTTAATCAGCTCGACATAGGAGTGAAGTAGGATCTTATAGAGTTAGGGAATATTGCACACGGCCTTACGACTAGTATTAAGGAATATAACCCATCATCCATGCAATTGTAACAAGCTGATCAACCGGTAAAAGATATCTAGGGAGTAATGAAATCTAAGTAAACACAACTTTTCTCATTATTGTTTCCACTAAATTAGTACATTAGTTTAATTTTCATTTCTTTTATTTTATTTTGATTGCATCTTTAGTTAATTGGGTTAGTTGGCTAGCAACAAAGTTCACCCACTTCTTCAAAACCCGAGATTTTACTTGCTTTCCATAAAATATAAAAATACAAAAAGAATAATCCCTCACCTCTAGACCTAGTTTAGTAGCGACACTATTCCTGATTTGAACGATCAATCCCCCGGTACTTGTCACTATACTATACTACAACGATCAGGTACACTGACTGGTGGGGGTTGTAAGCTTCTCAAGATCCCTTGAGAGTTAAAACCTGTTGCGAGGGCGCAATTCCCACGTATCAAGTTTTTGGCGCCGCAGCCCGGGGAATAGTTATTGTCTAGGTTAGAATTTCTTTTTATTAGGTCTACTTGCTAGATTCCTTTCTAGTAAGATTTTTATTTTTATTTTTAGGTTATCTTTAGTCTATCTTTTCTTTGTGTCTTTGTTTGTAAAAACCTTTCCATTGACTATTCCGTTAGCCATTATGGAGAACGCGAATCCACAATACTACCAACCATAAAATTCACCCACTCCAAATGACATCTTAATGTTTAAACAACATGAGGATGAACCTATCTATGATGCATGGACTCGTTTTAAATATTTACTCCGTAAAGTCCCTTGTCATTATTTCGATCTGTGGTTACAAATTGAAATATTTTACCATCGTGTCGACCACTATACCAAAATGGACATTGACCATGTCGCAGATGGGGACCTTTGGGGATTAAGTGCTGATGAAGCATGGAAAACCATAGAGAATTGTGCCATACTTGCCAAAAAACTGGACAACCCAACAAACGTTGTTACAGATCAATTGATCGCAAGTTTGAGGGAACAAGCAAGAAATTTGTTTGGGGATAATAAGCCTATAGATGAGATACCTAGGTACATGGAATGGTTTGATTCCACCATAATACAAGATGAGCACATTGGTAATCTAGATACAATGGAGAATGAGGTGGACAATCCAAGCCCACTAAGTACCCCACAAGTCGCACCATCATTTGAGGCACACACACCGCTCGTGACTTACCCGGAAGAAGTAGAAGAGACTTTAGGAACCCCGATTGAAGTAGAACCCTTGGACCAAGCACAACTAGAGAATATAGGTTTGAACACTTCTAGTAATGACCTTTCTTTTAGTTCTAAGGAAGTGAACCGGAGCCTCAACCAAAACCATTACCAAATCTTCAATCGTTACCTGTGAATTTAGGAATTGGAAAAGGTCCAGATCCACCCATCAAACCATATAGTCCGGATAGTTTTACGTTGAAGGTAGTAGACTTTAAGCCATGTAGAGAGGAAGCCAATATAGGAGTGGAACATAACCTTACATGCTTACATCACCCATTCATGATTGATCACAAGAAACATTATAGGTTTAAACCGGGTTTATTAGGTCAGATGGATTCCCAACTAGGAGTCTCTCAAGGTTGATATAAGATGATCCCTTTTTAGGAGAAAACTTTGACTCACCACTTGACAAAAGTGAACTTGGTAAGGTTATGATGAAAAGAGCACACCCCTTTGAGCATATAATTCATCCACCACTCTTTCCTCACGAATCATACTTCCACCGAGATGGTGTGTATCGCTACTTCCACCCGCACTTAATCCTAAGTGTAGGGAAAACCTCCCCTATTTCGGTTAAAAAAGGGTAGTGTCAGGCTCGTGACTCGAACAAAAACAAGCGCTTCTTGAGAGGCAACCCAAGCCCCTTTTATTTGTTTGATTGTTTGTTTGTTTGATTTTATTTGTTTCCGTATGCGTGTTTTATTTTTATTGTTTGTGGATCATGGTTCAAAGTAAATTGTGAAAATGCTTTGTTTTATTTTTACCTTCGTCTTAATTACATATAAAGGTATTTTGCAAAAGCTAAGTGTAAGGAAAATCCAAATTTGTTTATAAGAACGAACATGAGCATGATTCACTACAATATTAAATGAACATGTATATTAGTATTTGTTAGAGTCAAATCCTTGTATCGAGTCATAATGATGTTTTTCAGGATTTTCCAGGAAATAAGGCATAAGTTATCCAGAAATTTTCCGGAAACTTAACATAAGATTTTTCTAGGAACATTCTGACGGCGTCAGGAGTTATAACCTCAGGTGCCAAAATTCTGAAAAATTTTGCGAGTTTTGTTTATACCGGAGTCTTAAAGTTTTTGTTAATTCTTTAGTTTTATAAACTCCAGGAATTCTGCAAACATTCATTCCACAAGCATTATATCTTAAATCGCTTTCTAGGATTTGTTAGTATATAAAGATTGTCGCCGATTTTACCCGAGGTTGCCTTGATTTTTTTCTCAGGTTTAACAGGTTATATATGACAAGAAGATGATTTATATTTCTGGAGCGAAGCTTTCAATGTTCATTTTCTTAGAGGAAGATCTAACCTTGTTGACACACAATCCACATCGAACGAATCAGGGGAGTATTTGTTTTCATTCTTTTACCTATTTTACTTTTACATTCTTTAATTGAACATTGGGGACTATTTCATCCTAAGTGTAAGGGGAGGGTAAATGATGATACCATATAGGATACAATTGCACTTGAGTTTATTTTTTTGATAGTAGGTGTGTAATAAAACTAAGAGAAATAATTGTTAGTGTAATTTTAGCGCCAAATTTAAAATTTTTTACAACATTTAGGAGTGAAACTTTAGCCTTAACAAGCGTCTCATGGATAGGAGTTGTATGACTAGCACAAACCCGTACCACTTAAAAAAATTTTCCACCCAAATATGTGAGGTTCGCCTTTAGATTTGATAGGAAAAGCATTTATTATTGGTGCTTATGAGTGTACCGGTAGTACTTAGATTCTATAACTTGCGTTAGTGATGCTTCCCGAGACCACTAGTGAGCCTACATTCGTGTAGTAGGATTTACTACATGATAAGAGGCATTAGGATCACCCTTGTGTTAAACACGTATCATAGTTACTTGACCATTTAACTCATATTACTTGACTAGTAAAGTCAATTAATTTTTCCCACACCTTTGCTTTGTACTCATTTTTAGTACACGATACCCCTAGTACACCCCTCCGAGCCTATCTTTTCGTTTCTAACTTTAAGCGTCTCACTTAAAGGAAGAATTTGTTACAACCCACCCAAATGTGCAACCAAATCGCCTTAGCCTTCCGCAGATGCACTCATCTTTAGTGCATTATTGTTACATGTTTAAACCCTTAGTTAATTATCTAATTGATTACATGGTTGCTAAGTCGAGTCATATCTTGTACATATTGTTTTGGGATGATTGGGACTCATGGGTAAATTACTAGTGTTATAGAGTAATGGGGAAGAACATCATATATTATCGTAATGGGGAAGAACATCATATATTACCCCCATATGTGCGTTAATCTTAAAAAGTACTCCAAGTGTTTTGATTATCTTGAATCGAGTCATTAGAGTAGTTTATTGTAAAGTATGTAAACATTCAAGTGTAAGGGGAATGTACATTCCCTATGATGTATTATTTTGGATGGTAGGGTAAAAGTGTATGCAAAAAAAAAAAATAAAAAAAAAAAAAAATAAATAAAAAAAAAAATTGAAAAAAGAAAGAAAAAAGAAAAAAAAAATAGAAAAAGAAAAGAGAAAAAAACATACGGACTACCATCCCGTTTCATTCTATGTTTGTTTTATGTTTTTGTTATTTTTGATTTATTAGCTTAAGTCAAGTCGAGTCTTGGCTTAGCAATGCCATATTGTACATGTAATTAACCAAGATGATTAATTCGCCACCAGTAAATATTGCCTTAATCCAACAAAACCGTGTTTTCCATATCCCTACACCTAACGTTATAACCCTTAAAAAGACCTCTTTGATAGTTTATCCTAGGTGCTTACGCCAAGTGTTGGGGGTTTGATCCTTTCCCAAGCCTATGGTAATCTATTTGCTATGACAGGTAGTGAGAGATGTTTTCCATTTCCATATTGTGATATACACTTTATTACACCCGAGAGATGTGAGTATCTAAACACTATTTGTGAGGTGCTAGTGTATAACCTCCGTGCTTGTTTTTGGTCATTTAAGCCCAGATTTGAGATTATTTGATCAATATTGCCCTAAATCGTTCCTTTTGTCATTTTAGGTACTTTTGGAGAGGAATCTGGAAAAGGAAGCATTTTGGATGTTTTTGGAGCATAAAAGTGAAGAAAACGACAAAGAGTGACAAAAGATGTGGATGTGGAACTTATAACGTGACGACCCAGAACATTTTCTTTGTTAATGGCCTGACAGCGTCACCAAGGCCGTCAGGGTCCAAATACTAGTGACGGCCCAGAGAAGATTTGCACATGAAGGCGTCAAGACTGGATCTGGGCAATACGAATTTCAACTTGGCGGCGAGTTGACGGCGTCAGAGGCTAATACATGACGCCGTCAGGATGCTATGTCTATATATATATTTTTTTACAATTTTTCATTGTAAAGTGTGGAACAAGTTGTACACAAACCCTAGGTTGAATTTCCTGCATATTGAAGGGGTTTCAAACCCTTCTTTCTTCCATGTTTGAATAAAGAAAAGTACTTCAATAATCATTCAATATGTCTATGTATTGTTTGATTCTATCTTATGTTTATCTTTCTTTTAACATGTTAGGCTAGGCTTTTATTGTGTTTGCTTAGATGTAGTGAAACCTAGATGTTGATTATTGGTTGATTGTTTGTTTATAATTGTTACGGATGATTGTATTCGATGTTAGGCTTAAGAAAACTGGCAGACTTCCATTGGTAACTTGCTTGAACGTCTTTATAAACATGATCGGAGGTGTACTACGATTTTTGGTTGTATTTAATGCATAAGTGAATTCTAATGATCCCATGTTAGGAGCTTTTAATCGGCTCGACATCGGAGTGAAGTAGGATCTTATAGAGTTAGGGAATATTGTACACGGCCCTACGACTAGTATTAAGGAATATAACCCGTCATCCATGCAATTGTAACAAGGTAATCAACCGGTAAAATATATCTAGGGAGTAATGAAATCTAAGTAAATACAACTTTTCTCATTATTGTTTCCACCAAATTAGTACATTAGTTTAATTTTGGGTGAAAGTCATAAATGCTTAACATACTTGCAATTTTGACTCATTCTACATAATGTGCTTTTTTAATTGTCAAAATGCTTAATTAAGTTCGTATTAGTGGTCATAATGCTTAACAAATGGTTCTTTATTATGCAAAATGACTTAAATACCCTTGGATCATCATCACCACAAAAAATACAGTTAAAAATGCTCAATGGCGACGTTTTGGCATATGTCCCACACATTCTTACAGAAAATAGTTTCAGACTGTTTTGACAGCGATGAATCTGGTGAGTTGGGAGAGTCACACAGAACTGGAACTGAGCAGATCTGTGATTCAACCTTGAATAGGTTTGCTGAGAATTGATCCCATGCCTGTACATTAAACAAGTCAGCATGACATGAGATTTGATTAGCTTTGTGGTTTGTAATCTATTGAAGCTCTTGGTCTGTAATATTATAAAATACAAAAGCTCCTAATTTAATTTGCATCATAGGGCTTTCTTTTAATGGTACAAGTTCATCCGCAATTGATTCTTGAAATCAGTGTTTCTGTGGCTTGTTGCATCCTCTTTAAAAATTGAGGTGTTATGACGCGTAGTTGTAAATATTAATATTTAAAAATTGAGGTGTTATGCACGCGTAGTGGTGGGAGGTAGGAGATGAAGACGTAAGAAATGACGAAAATACCCTTAACAAATCCTATTAGTTATGCGTAATGAAAAAAAAAACAAACTTAATTAAGCATTTTAACAATAAAAAAAGTACATTACGTAAAATGAGTCAAAATTGTAAGTATCTTAAGCATTTATGACTTTTACCCTTTAATTTTCATTTCTTTTATTTTATTTTGATTGCATCTTTAGTTAATTGGGTTAGTTGGCGAGCAACTAATTCCGCCCACTCCTTCAAAACCCGAGATTTTACTTGCTTTCCATAAAATTTAAAAATACAAAAAGAATCATCCCTCACCTCTATACCTAGTTTAGTAGGCTTTCTAATCCTAGCGACACTATACCTGAGTTGAATGATCAATCCCCCGGTACTTATCACTATACTATACTACAACGATCAGGTACACTGCCTGGTGGGGGTTGTAAGCTTCTCAAGATCCATTGAGAGGTAAAACCTGTTGCGAGGGTACAATTCCCACGTATCACTAGTATATGACCTCCGTGCTTGTTTTTGATTTTTAGTGGAACGATTATTTGTTGTAATTACATTTAAATTAGTGTTAAATGACCCGTAACTTGTATTTTGATTAGAATAAAAGCTCATTTGCTTGAGGATAAGCAAATCTCAAGTGTAAAGGTATTTGATGAGCGAAAAGTGTACCACTTTTAAGGGGTCATTTAAGCCCGAATTCGTGATTATTTGACCAATTATTGCCCTAAATAGTTCATTTTGTCATTTTAGGTACTTTTGGAGAGAAATCTGGAGAAGGAAGCGTTTTGGACGTTTTTGGAGCATAAAAGTGAAGAAAACGGCAAAGTCTCAAATTCCTTGCTGGGAATAGTACCTGACGACGTCAAGCCATAAAACATGACGGCGTCAAGAGTGACAAAAGAGGTGGATGTGGAACTTATAACAAGATGGCCCAAAACATTTTCTTTGTTAATGGCTTGACGGCGTCACCAAGGCCGTCAGGGTCCAAATACTAATGACAGCCCAGAGCTTATTTCTACATGGCGGCGTCAGAAGTGGATCTAGGCAATACGAATTTCAACTTGGTGGCGAGTTGACGGCGTCAGAGGCTAATACATGACGCTGTCAGGATGCTATGTCTATATATATTTTTCCAATTTTTCGTTGTAAAGTGTGGAACAAGTTGTGGAATACTAAACACAAACCCTAGGTCGAATTTCCTGCATATTGAAGGGGTTTCAAACCCTTCTTTCTTCCATGTTTTAATAAAGATAAGTTCTCCAATAATCATTCAATAAGTCTATGTATCGTTTGATTTTTTCAACATGTTAGGCTAGGTTTTTATTGTGTTTGCTTAGATATAGTGAAACCTAGATGTTGATTATTGGTTGATTGTTTGTTTATAATTATTACAGATGATTGTATTCGATGTTAGGCTTAAGAAAACGGGCAGACTTCCATTGGTAACTTGCATGAACGTCTTAAGAAACATGATCGGAGGTGTACTACGATTTTTGGTTGTATTTAATGCATAAGTGAATTCTAATGATCCCATGTTAGGAGCTTTTAATCGGCTCGACATAGGAGTGAAGTAGGATCTTATAGAGTTAGGGAATATTGTACACAGCCCTACGACTAGTATTAAGAAATATAACCCGTCATCCATGCAATTGTAACAAGTTAATCAACCGGTAAAAGATATTTAGGGAGTAATAAAATCTAAGTAAACACAACTTTTCTCATTATTGTTTCCACCACATTAGTAAATTAGTTTAATTTTCATTTCTTTTATTTTATTTTGATTGCATCTTTAGTTAATTGGGTTAGTTGACTAGCAACTAATTCCGCCCACTCCTTCAAAACCCGAGATTTTACTTGCTTTCCATAAAATATAAAAAATACAAAAAGAATCATCCCTCACCTTTAAACCTAGTTTAGTAGGTTTTCTAATCCTGGCGATACTATTCCTGAGTTGAACGATCAATCCCCTAGTAATTGTCACTATACTATACTACAACGATCAGGTACACTGCTTGGTGGGGGTTGCAATCTTCTCAAGATCCCTTGAGAGGTAAAACCTGTTGCGAGGGTGCAATTCCCACGTATCAGTTATACAATTAACGTGTCAGCGATCTAAGAAGCATACTAGTGACCATCTGTTAGTTGAAGCATCGAGGACTCGCGCCAGCGATCTACTAAGTTTGTACAGGAAATGTTTGAACGAAGTTAGGTTTAACCATTAAGCCTCAAAACCCTTTTTACCGCTTTAGACTTGTCACTCATTAGCTTTAGTGGAGGAGATGTGTATCCTTGCCAAGCATATGATAGAATATTCGTCACAACTAAATAATTAAATGATTAGATCTGTTTGAATTGTATATTTTAATTTTGTTTCCAACTCGTTAAGTGTTTGGTTTTGCAATTATGATACGACGAATAAGTGCTTAATTATAAAAATACATCCTAATATCTTTTAGGATTCATTTTCATTTATATAATCTAAAGGTTAACTTGGGGACAAGTGAAGTTCAAGTGGGGGGATATTTGATGACATCTAATAAGTAAATTATATTGTCATCATTTGTCCTATTAATTGACTTGTTTTATTATATTTTATATGAGAATTTGTGCTTTAATATTTACTGATACGTGGGAATCGCACCAGGCTTTACCTCTCGAGGGATCTCGAGAAGCTTACAACCCCCACCAGGCAGTGTACCTGATCGTTGTAGTTTAGTATAGTGACAAGTACCGGGGGATTGATCGTTCAACTCAGGAATAGTGTTGCTAGGATTAGAAAGCCTAAAAACTAGGTCTAGAGGTGAGGGATGATTCTTTTTGTATTTTTAGATTTTATGAAAAGCAAGTAAAAATCTCGGGTTTTGGAAGAGTGGGCGGAATTAGTTGCAAGTCAACTAACCCAAATAACTAAGATGCAATCAAAATAAAATAACAGAAATGAAAATAAAGCTAATTATACTAGTGGTGTAAACAATGATGGGGAAAATTGTGTTTACTTAGGTTTCATTACTCCATAGATATCTTTTACAGGTTGATAGCTTGTTACAATTGCATGGATGACGGGTCGTATTCCTTAATACTAGTCGTAGGGCCGTTTACGATATTCCTTAACTCTATAGGATCCTACTTCACTCCTATGTCGAGCCGTTAGAAGCTCCTAACATGGGATCATTAGAATTCTCCTACGCATTAAATACAACCAAAAATCATAGTACACCTCTGATCATGTTTCTTAAGACGTTCAAGCATGTTACCAATGGAAGTCTGCCAGTTTTCTTAAGCCTAACATCGAATACAATCATCCGTAACAATTATAAACAAACAATCAACCCATAATCAACATTTAGGTTTCACTACATCTAGGCAAACACAAAAGAAATCTAGCCTAGCATGTTAAATTGAAGACAAGCGTAAGATATATTCAAACAACACATAGACATATTTATTGAATTGAAAGAGTACTTATCTCAAATTGAACATGAAAGTTTCAAAGGGTTGAAACCCTTGAAAAAGCTGTAAAAATAGGCCTAGGGTTTTTCCCTCAAAGTTGCACACTAATGAATGAAATTTAGAAAACTATATTTAGATTTTACAGGGTGACGGCGTAAAGAAGGAATTTCTGACGCCGTCAACTCGCCGCCAAAATAGAAATCGTATTGCCTAGATCCAATTGTGACGCCGCCATGAGTAAATTTCTTTTGGGTCGTCACTAATACTTGGACCATGACGGCCTTGGGTGACGCCGTCATCTCCAATGCACAAAACACTCTGGACCGTCATGTGTATCATCCACTTCTACCTCTTTTGTTACTCTTGACGCCGTCACGTAGAATCTCTTAACGCCGTTAGGTACTGTTCCCAGCAAGGAAAATTGAGACTTTGACGTTTTCTTCACTTTTATGCTCCAAAAACGTCCAAAATGCTTCCTTTTCCAGATTTCTCTCCAAAAGTACCTAAAATGACAAAAGGAACGATTTAGAGCAATATTTGATCAAATAATCTCGAATCCGGGCTTAAATGACCCCTTAAAAACGGTTCATTTTTCGCCTCATCAAATACCCTTACACTTGACATTTGCTTGTCCTCAAGCAAATGAGCTTTTATTCTAATCAAAATACAAGTTTGGGGTCATTTAACACTAATATAAAAGTAATTACAACAAATAATTGTTCCACTAAAGACCAAAGACAAGCACGGAGGTTATACACTAGCACCTCACAAATAGTGTTTAGATACTCACATCTCTCGGGTGTATAAAAGTGTATATCACAATAAGGAAATGGAAAACATCTCTCACTACCTGTCATAGCAAAATAGATTACCATAGGCTTGGGAAAGGATCAAACCTCCACCACTTGGCGTAAGCACCTAGGATAAACTATCAAAGAGGTCTTTCAAAGGGTTATAACGTTAGGTGTAGGGATATGGAATACACGGTTTTGTTGGATAAAGGCAATATTTACTGGTGGCGAGTTAATCATCTTGGTTAATTACATGTACAATATGGCGTTGCTAAGCTAAGACTAGATTCGACTTAAGCTAATAAATCAAAAATAACAAAAACATAAAACAAACATAAAATGAAACGGGATGGTAGTCCGTATGTTTTTTCCATTTTTTTTACCATACACTCTTACCCTTCCATCCAAAATAATATATCATAGGGAATGTACATTCCCCTTACACTTGACTTTTTACATACTTTAAAATAAACTATTCTAATGACTCGAATCAAGATAATCAAAATACTTGGAGTACTTTTAAGATTAACGCACATATGGAGGTAATAATTGATGTTCTTCCCCATTACTCCATAACATAAGTACTTTACCCATGAGTCCCAATCGTCCCAAAACAATATGTACCAGATATAACTCGACTTAGCAACCATGTAATCAATTAGATAATTAATTAAGGGTTTAAACATATAACAATAATGCACTAAAGATGAGTGCATACACGGAAGGCTTAGGCGATTTGGTTGCACATTTGGGTGGGTTGTAACAAATTTTTCTTTAAGTAAGATGCTTAAAGTTAGAAACGAAAAGATAGGCTCGGAGGGATGTACTAGGGGTTTCATGTACTAAAAATGAGTACAACGCTAAGGTGTGGGAAAAGTTAATTGACTTTACTAGCCAAGTAATATGACTTAAATGGTCAAGTAATTATGATACGGCTTTAAACACAAGGGTGATCCTAATGCCTCTTATAATGTAGTAAATCCTACCACACGAATGTAGTCTCACTAGCGGTCTCGGGATGCATCGATAATTCAAGTTCTAGAATCTATATGCTACCGGTACACTCATAAGCACTATTAATGAATGCTTTTCCTATCAAATCTAAAGGTGAACCTCACATATTTGGGTGGAAAATTTTTCTGAATGGTACGGTTTTGTGCTAGTCATACAACTCCTATCCATGAGACGCTTGCTAAGGCTAAAGTTTCACTCCTAAATGTTGTAAAAAAATTTAAATTTGGCGCTAAAATTACACTATCTTATAATGTATCATCATTTACTCTACCCTTACACTTAGGATGAATATTGTCCCCAATGTTCAATTAAAGAATGTAAAAGTGAATTAGGTAAAAGAATGAAAGCAAATACTCCCCTGATTTGTTCGGTGTGGATAGTGTGGTAACAAGGTTAGATCTTCCTCCAAGAAAATGAACATTCAAAGCTTCCCTTCCAGAAAAATAAATCATCTTCTTGTCATACATAACCTGTTAAACCTGAAAAAACAAACAAGGCAACATCGCGTAAAATCGGCGGCAATCTATATGTACTTACAAGTCCTAGAAAACAAATTAAGATATAATGCTTGTGGAATGAATGTTTTCAGATTTCCTGGAGTTTATAAAACTAAAGAATTAACAAAAACTTTAAGACTCCGTTTGAAAAACAAAACTCGCAAACTTTCCAGAATTTTACACATGACGCCGTCTAGAATTAATTCATGACGCCGTCAGAGGTGACCTGCAGAAATCTTTATGTTAAGTTTCCGGAAAATTTCTGGAAAAACTTATGTCCTACTTCCTGGAAAATCCTGCAAAACATCATCATGACTCGATACAAGCATTTGACTCTAACAAATAGTAATACACATGTTCATTTAATATTGTAGAGAATCATGATCAATTTCGTTCTTAAAAACAAATTTGGGGTTTCCCCTTACGCTTAGCTTTTGCAAAATACCTTTATATGAAGTTAAGACGAAGTTAAACAACAAAATAAAGCATTTTCACAATTTTAGTTTGAAACATGATCTGCGAACAATAAAAATAAAGCATGCATACGGAAGCAAATAACAATCAAACAAATAAAAATCACACAAAACATGGGTTGCTTCTCAAGAAGCGCTTTTCTTTATTTACGAGTCTTGTAGCTAGACTCATGGTCATGGGTAATTACGTGATCTCATCGTTGGTCTCATTTTCTAGGTCATCTCCAATCTTAGTTTTGTATTCCGGACCTAGTTGCAAACATTCCTTGTTGAAACAAAGTATTCTATTCAAAACATAATCTACCCCTCTACGTCTATCCTCATCATTTCTATAGTAAACCGCTTGCTTGTGTTCCTTTTCTATGTTTGATAGAAGGCGGTATTGTTCAATCTTATAGGGCATTTGGTAAGCAATCTCATCATTCTCTTCCTTGAAACTAACTATCCCTAAGGTCGGGTCATAACTCATCTTAGAAGCCTCAACAAATGGTTTTCCGAACGCTACTTGAATTAGGCAATCATCTATTATCGGACGAGTATCCTCTACTATCACAAACTCGGTGACATAAGTGAAGTTTCCTACAAAGACATGCAATCTTTCACTCTTCCTACAAAGTTGCTCATCTTACTTGTGTTGGGCATCATCCTATATCCGAGTTGCTTCTTTTATTACCCAATTATAATAGGTCCTAGTCATGATGTTTATAGGAGACCTAAGATCGATGTAAGCTTTCCACACATGCATATGCCCAATGTTGCATGGTATGTTGATGTTAGAGGGATCACCTACTTTAATAAGGGGTGAACCAAGGATATATGGGGTTTCGGGTCATCGAATAAATCCTTGTGATATTCCCGTTCTTCCTTGGTGGGTAACTTATCAAAGTACTCTTCTACGTTTTCTACTTCCTCTAACTTTTCTTCCTTAGTATCCTCAACTTCCTTAATCTCATCACTAGTCTCGGTTTCTAATCCAACTTCATCATTGTCACTTTCTTCTACATTCTTTTCTATCGGCTTAATGGTGACAACATTGACAAAGTGGACATGTTTGGATGATGAGGGATCCTTAATTTTGATTCCGCTATTAGTGTCCCTAGTATCCTTCCAAGGTGTATGATACGTGGGAATCGCACCAGGCTTTACCTCTCAAGGGATCTTGAGAAGTTTACAACCCCCACCAGGCAGTGTACCTGATCGTTGTAGTATAGTATAGTGACAAGTACCGGGGGATTGATCGTTCAGGTAGGAATAGTGTCGCTAGGATTAGAAAACCTAAATACTAGTTGTAAAGGTGAGGGAAGATTCTTTTTGTATTTTTATATTTTATGAAAAGCAATAAAATCTCGGGTTTGAAGGATTTGGGGCGGAATTAGTTGCTATTCAACTAACCCAATACTAAGATGCAATCAAAATAAAGTAATAGAAATAAAAATAAACTAATTTATACTAAAGTTGTGAGCAGTAATTGGAGAAAATGTGTTTACTTAGATTTCATTACTCCCTAGACATCTTTTACACGTTAATTACTTGTTATAATTGCATGGATGACGGATCGTATTCCTTAATACCATTCATGGGGTGGCACACTTAACTCCCCAATTCTATGAGCTCTTATCTCCTCCTACACCATGCCCATCACAACTATAGGGATTGTAAACAGTGGCTCATGCATTAAATACAACCAATAAAGACCTAGTGCGCGTCGGTTCATGTTTCTTAAGACGTTCAAGCATGTTACCAATTGGAGATCTGCCAGTTTTCTTAAGCCTAACATATAAATCATTCATCCAAGACAAGAATAAACAAGTAATCAACACATAATCAATATCTAGGTTTCATTAGATCTAAGCAAACACAAGATAGATCTAGCCTAGCATGAAGGAATTAAGACAAGAAAAAGATATAGACAACCAACACATAGACATATTGACTGAATTAAAAGAACACTTATCTTGATTACACATGCAAGGTATCAAGGGGTTGGAACCCTTGCAAAACCTGTAAAGTTACACCAAAATCGTACTTAGGGTTTCTCCCAAAACTTCTTTTTTTAATGTGAAAAATTAGAAAACTATATATAGGAAAAGGGGTCTGACGGCGTCAAGACCAATTAGGTGACGCCGTCACCTCGCCGCCAAAACTAATCTCGGACTGCCTAGATCTACATTTGACGCCGTCAAGTATTAATCTTTTCCAGGCCGTCATGACTTTTACTCTTGACGCCCTACCTTCATGACGCCATCAAATCTCTTCTGGATCGTCATGGAATTTTGCTCTTGACGCCGTCAGGGAGTTACTCTTGACGCCATCACCTACTGTTCCCAGCATGGAAAATTAAGACTTTGGCGTTTTCTTCACTTTTATGCTCCAAAAACGTCCGAATTGCTTCCTTTTCCAGATTTCACTCCCAAAGTACCTAAAATCACAAAAGGAACGATTTAGGGCAATATTTGATCAAATAAATTCGAATTCGGGCTTAAATGACCCCCTAAAAACGGATCATTTTTCGCCTCATCATATACTCTTACACTTGAGATTTGCTTGTCCTCAAGCAAATGCGCTTTTATTCTAGTCAAAATACAAGTTAGGGGTCATTTAACACTTATATAAAAGTAATTACAACAAATAATCATTCCACTAAAGACCAATAGAAAAGCACGGAGGTCATACACAAGCACCTCACAAATAGTGTTTAGATACTCACATCTCTCGGGTGTAATAGAGTGTAAATTACAATATGGAAACGGAAGATATCTCTCACTACCTGTCATAGCAAAATAGATTACCATAGGCTTGGGAAAGGATCAAACCTCCACCACATGGCGTAAGCACCTAGGATAAACTATCAAAGAGGTCTTTTAAAGGGTTGTAACGTTAGGTGTAGGGATATGAAATACACGGTTTTGTTGGATAAAGGAAGTTTTACTGGTGGCGAGTTAACAATCTTGGTTAATTACATGTACAATGTGGCGTTGCTAAGCCAAGACTAGACTTGACTTAAGCTAATAAATGAAAAATAACAAAAACATAAAATAAACATAGAATAAAAAGGGATGGTAGTCCGTATGTTTTTTCTCTTTTTTTTTTTCTTTTTTTTTTCTTTCTTTTTCTTGATTTTTCGATTTTTTTTTTTTTTTTTTTTTTTTTTTTTTTTTTTTTTTTTGCATACACTCTTACCTTACCATCCAAAATAATACATCATAGGGAATGAACATTTCCCTTACACTTGAATCTTTACATACTTTACAATTAACTAATCTAATGACTCGAATTAAGAAAATCAAAACACTTGGAGTACTTTTAAGATTAACGTACATATGGGGGTAATAAATGATGTTCTTCCCCATTACTCCATAAACTAAGTACTTACCGATGAGTCCCAATCGTCCCAAAACAATATGTACAAGGATATGACTCGACTTAGCAACCATGTAATCAATTAGAAAGTTAACTTAGGGTTTAACAAATAACAATAATGCACTAAAAATGAGCGCATACACGGAAGGCTAAGGCGATTTGGTTGTACATTTAAGTGGGGTGTAACAAATTCTTCCTTTAAGTAAGATGCTTAAAGTTAGACACGAAAAGATAGGCTCGGAGGGGTGTACTAGGGGTTTCGTGTACTAAAAATGAGTACAACGCTAAGGGTGTGGGAAAAATTAGTTGACTTAACTAGCCAAGTAATATGACTCAGCATGCGTGTCAATGAATATACTGAGAATGGGAAAATTGATACACGAAAGCAGGATTTCAATAGATGGGTTTTGGCTGTGGGGGATGGAACATTGTCAGCAAAATGCAAAGAAGGAGAGGATGAGCCAACTTGTATTGATATTCCAGAACCATTTCTAATTAAATCATGAGATTCTCCTATTGAGAAAATTGTTGCAGACACATATCCTGATTTTACAATAAGACAAACTGATGATGTTTACCTCAAAGAAAGAGCAATCCTAACTCCGAAGAATGATGACGTTGATGCCATCAACGAGTACATGTTTAAATAGTTAAAAGGAGAAACTTTTACATACAATAGCTCAGATGAGATTTGCAAGAGATCTACAGACAATTTAGAACAACATGACCTCTATCTGATTGAATTCCTAAATTCATTAAATTTCCCAGGGATGACCCTACATGCTCTTCACTTAAAAAAGGAACTGCTCATTATTCTCTTGCGGAATATCAATCCAAGCAAAGGACTATGTAATGGAACAAGGTTGCTCAACACAGATCTAGGCCAGTTTATTATTCATGCTAAGATACTAACGTGTTCAAATATAGGGGACAATGTCGTGGTCCACAGGATTATACTCACATCAACACAATCCAAATGGCCATTTGTCCTAAAATGAATACAATTCCCTGTAAGACCGTGTTATGTAATGACCATTAACAAAAGTCAGGGCCAGTCACTCAATTATGTTGGCCTCTATTTGCCTACTTCGGTATTCAGTCATGGACAACTCTACGTGGCATTATCCAGAGTTACCAGTCCTGATGGTCTTAAAATACTTGTGATCAAAGACAAGGATCCGGAACTTGCAAACTGCACACGTAACATTGTTTTCAAGGAAACTTTCAGTAATCTATGTTACTATATCTATGTAACGTTCCAACATGATATCTAATAAATACATTCATTGAATATTCATCTTTCCCCCACAAATGACATAACAGACATAACCTACTGAAAAATTCCCGAAACATATCATAACATATGCAAATACTCCCTAAAATAGAACCGCAAAACAAAACACACTTAGTAATTGCTTCCAAACAACTGAAGACAAATAAAATTGAAATAAAGATCCAGTCTAGGTGCTCAGGGAGGAAAAACTCCAACATAAGGGAAACAGGTATATAAAATAGTCCCAAACAAAAAATCTTAGCATTATTGGGACCGCTATCAACTGTATTATCCAAATGCCAAATAAAGTAATATGCAATTGCATACCCAAATATCAGACACACGAGCATATATCCGATCGAATTAAAGTTTGGAGGGACATATACTACCATGAAAAGTGACAAATTTGCCGCATACATCCCGAATAATCCAATGCATTTTACGATTGTTAAACAGATATACCACATCCAAGAGATTTTCAAGTAGTATTTTGCAAAGATTATAACTAGAGATGTTAGTACAACCACAAATTTTGTAACAATCGATACGATCATAAATGAAGGATTCATTTCAATAGGATAAATTTTTATGGGTCGTTAAAGTTAGATTCAAGTTTAGTAGAACATGTATCTATTATGAGTCCGAGGTATTGTAAATCTTTGAAATATCAAGTGGTGGATCCAGAAAAGGATATAAGGGATTCCCAAAAAATGTGATAACGTAAAATAAAATATAATTAGAAACATGATACTTTATATCCAAATTCTAAAGAAAAATCATAGAGGTGGCAAAATGGGCGGGCCATCAAACTACATTTGTTAAAACAAACTCAAATAGCCTAAAAATATGTATTAACTCCATAAGACAAGCTCGATTTAGCTAAAACTAAATGCATATGTCAAAATTTGATCATTAGCACGTGCATAATATCACATTTATACAAGACTGCAAGTTCTCATAAACTCGATTTACTTTGTTCGATAAAACAAGCTCGAATTCATACCTGACTCATATTAGCAGTTTGATTAATACCCAAATCCGCCAAAGACGGAATCTCACCCACTTTAACATTCCCACCAGAAGGCAACGACTTAAACTGATTAGCAACCGCAATCGTATTCCTAACCTTCAACCCCTTAACTTTCTCCTTAAACTCACCATAAGTACTCGACATATCCTCCAACCCAAATGGCAAATCATCAACATGATACAATGTACTACCGTAAAAATACTTCACTCCCACCCCTTAATCTTTCAACATATTCTCAATCTTACCCTCAGCTTTCACCTCATCATTCGCCACTTCTCTATGAACATACGCAGCTTCCACCCCAATCGCCTTAACTAATTCCCTCAAAACTGTCTCTGATTTTCCTATTTGCACTACCAAATTGATTGGTCCTAAACGGTCAATTAAGTTTACCATGGGATGGTCAACCAAATCAAGCGTCAAAAACCAACTAACCAAGGAGTTTAGGGAATCCCCGGGTCGTTATGTCCCGACGAGGCGTGCAATTGTATTTGTGAACGTTTTAAATGATCGGGTGATTAATCAGAAGGGTTAGGAACTTGATTATTATGATTACACTACAAGATTATGATGAAAAATAACTTAGAAACACTTTATTAACAATTAGTGATTATCAGATAACCTAAAAACGTGATTTATCCTAAAAACGCGCGTTTGAGTTTAAAATAAACGCGAACACGCAAATTAAAAAGTGAAACGGGAGTAAACAAAGTCCTACGAATGTGAAAATTATATTTTTACAATTCTAATGTTATAAGAAATTTTTAGAAAATTGAAATTATTTTTACAACTATTTAATTAATTACTAATTATTAATTACTTTTTAATTAACTAAATTATCCTAAATTGCAAATAATTATGAAATTTAACTAGAAAAATGAAAATTAAAGTTAGAAATATCTAAAATATTATAAAATTAATTTTAAAACAGAAAAACTATTTTTCCTACTTTTTAATTAATTATTACTAATTAACACTAATTATTTTATTAATTTAAATTAAACTAAATTATAAAAAAATATTAAATGATCAAGGAAAAATCTGAAAAAATACTAAAAATCTATTATGAGTACAGAAGTCTAGGAAAAATTTAAAATTAGATGTTGCTTATAAATAAGCAGAAAATAAGCCAAAATGGCTTAAATAGAAGCTATCACTTTAATTATTTTTTATTTTTCTTAATTTTTCTTTTACACAACTAATTTACAACTAATAATAAGCACTTTTTGTCAATCCAAATCACTAAGATCACTAGCAGTTTTGGGGCTTTTGCATGCCTATCTAAGCTTGTCAAATAAGCTCAAGAGGCCAGAATAAGCTATTGAACCAATGAGCCAGCTAGCTAGGCTTCCTATGGAACCAAAAAGCACCCAGTGGGGCCCACTAATGAAACCTGTGGGGACTTGGGAAGTTAGGCTGATGAAACAGACAAGCTGTGCAGGGGAGATACTCTCCCTGCAAGTCACTTTAAGCTGTTTAATAAGCTACTGAAAAAAATCTTAAAATTAAACCAAGTGCTGATTCAAGAGTTAAGCTGACAAAGATTGACCTAAAAAAAATTCAGATCATAATATCAAACACTAAAATCATGAAAAATCCCTGAACATTTGGATTTCTGCAAACTATGGTTATTTGACTTTTCTGACATTGAGACTTAGGTTGACTTTTGTGAAGTTTAATCGTGATTTAATGATTAAAAATGAAGTATTAAGCTAATATAACACTGAATTAAGCTATATTGACTACTTAGGAATAGATTTAATGAGATTATGGTTTCAAAATTCTAACAGTGCTCCAATAGATTGAATTAAACACTAACATTGACTTTAACTAAAAGACTCTAGTATTTTATGACTTAAAATAACTAATAGCACCTAATGTGAGGTATCACCACAGAAATCAACAGCAAAAACTACCAACTACACATGTGATCATCTTATTCCAAACACCCCTAATCTAGATTGTTTTGAAGAGTTTCAAAGCCAGTGTCCAAATTCAAGCACAAACTCAACTAATTAAGCTACACTAATCAAATATGAGTCTAAATAAGTAGGATTAAACAACAGCAAACAATAATTATCAATTAGCTAAGATTATAGAAAAATTATGTTCCATGAGCTTACTTGTCATCCAAGCCAGGAGACAACCAAGAACCAGTAACCAAACCTCATCCTAATGTCCCCCATGGGACTCTAAATCATACCCCATATCCATCTCTGCCACTGCTTCTTCTTCTTTCTTCTTCATCTTTTTATAATTTATCTTTTTATTTCAACTTACTTAATCCTAATTATTTTTATTTTTATGAGTTTTCTACAAGGAACTGAGTGACCTGTTAAATGAGCTTGGAAAAGATTACAATAAGCTTAAATGAGCCTATATCAGTACTACACAACAACTTTTGAACTTATACCATGATCATAAAAAAAACTTGAACTTTATCACTGAAAAAGAAAATAATTAACATGGAAATTTTTAGAAACTAAAATACTTGCATTGCATTGATATTGAAAAGATTACAACTGAAAAACATTAACTGAATTAGGAAGTTACAGAGAAAAACTACTTGCCATCCAGGCTTTACAATTGACATCTATAAATACTAAAAAAAGAAACTTGAACCAGGGTCTTTTTATTTTTATTTTTTTATTTTTATTTTTTTTTGTTTTTTCATTTTGCACTCTGTCTTGTGCTTTTTGTCTGTGTGCTCTGTTGTCTGTGTGCCCTTGGAATAACATCCCACCATTGGATTAGCCTTGATATAATCTTCACCATTGATTAACTTTAAGTGCCCTGTGGATTTCCAACGTGGAGGGGGGGGGGTAATAATTAGTGTTGGGTTGACTTTGGTGAGGAGGTGGAGTATGGTGGTTAGTAGGAGAGGGGGGGGGGGGGGGAGACAAACATGTTGGAGGTTGCAGAGGTGATTGGAGGTTGGGTGTTGTTTGGCTATGGCGGCAAAAAGAGGGGAAGGGATGGGTTGACTTTGTTGTTTGACCCTGCACTTTTTATTAATAAAAGGGAATGGATTGGGCTTTGGGTAAACTTGGGCTGGGTAAATAGATGTGGACTGGATCAATTTTTATGCTTGTGTTTGGATTGGGTGTTTTGGTTTATAAAAAGGTCCATTTGTTTTGTGTGGTAAATAACTAAGCCCAAGGACCATTTTTGTAATATGTTGAAAATCAAGGGCCAATGTTGACACCATTCCAAACATGCTATAAGGACCACTTTTGTCACATTAAAATAACATAAGGGCCACAAAATATACTTTGCAAATTTAGCCTGATAATCAAAACATATATTTGATTTTCTAAATTGAATCGAAACTAACATAATTCAATAGCATTTCTAAATCAAGAAACATCATAAAGTAACTAACTTTCAATAAATTAAAACATTTGAACATAAACCCTTTCATTTGATCATATTCAAATCGTATACCTGAAATATTAGGCTCAATCATCAGAGCATCAAATCATTTATCATAGCCCTCATAAATATTTGATTGTTTAATATTTATTTTGATTAATTTTGTCTTAGATTGAAAACCCTAAATCTGCTCATTCTATTCCATTCCAACCAAATACGTTAAGGAATATAATTCAGATTCTGAATTTTTTGAATTTGCCAACTAAACACGTTATGGAATGAAATCAGATTCCAATTCCATCAGAATCCTAAAGATTTCGCGAACCAAACGAGACCTAAGGATGTAAAAACGGACATTCCAATGGTTTTCTTGAGTTTAAACGTTAAAGATAATATTATTTGTAATAGGCCGCATTTTTATCTCTCGCATTATATATGTTTTTATAAATATGATATTTTGATGACAAAGAAAAATTCACTTCCTCTCTGTCTCATATTCAATGTTTTAAAACCCGGGTTTTTAATTGATCGTGTCAAGTTGCCAGTTCACTGGGTCACCGGTTCAACCGGTTGAACCGCCGGGTCAAACCGGTTTACGTCAAAAGGAAGAACTACCAATTCTTGAAGAGAAAGTCGTAAATCACTATTGGCTAATAAAATAAGAAAAATAAGTATGCATAATATCAATTGTTATTCCACCCAAAAGGACTGCCATCTAATTTATTTAAATATTTTAAAAACTGATTTCAATGAGCACTATCAAAAGTACTAATTCAGCCGTCAGATTACACATCTTTTTACATTTCCCTTTTGACTCATTTGTCACCACCCATCAATCCATCATCACAAACCACCTTTGTATATTTCCCGGTTCTCATCTCCCTTTCATTTCAAAAACAAAATCTCATAGAACAAAAATTTCTCACACAAACGGATCCTCATTTCCAACTACCATCACTGCCTCATGTTACTCTATTGATCGATTTCAACTACCATATATGCCAAGGTTAAGTTATACATCCAACAAGTCCGGTGACATAATATGATGTTACACTATTCTCTTTCTTTTCCTTTGATTAGTGTTGAACCGGCCGGTTTTTGGTCCGGCGGTTCGACCCGGGTCGACTAAAACCCGGCGGTTCAATCCGGTTCGAGTTTCACTAAAAACCCGGCTCATAACAGACCGGTCATCACTCCGGTTCCCGGTTCAACCGGTCGAACCATCCGGGTTGAACCGGGTTTTAAAACATTGCTCATATTTGTGAACGTTTCCATTCGCTCCTAGCTTCTTGTTAAATGTTAATTTGTCTCTATCCTGTAAAAACGAAATACACTAGCAATAGTGCAAAACCAAAAGTATAAACTATAAACTATGAATCGTATAAACGTGTTGTTCTTTACTTGGTGACCACCACCTTCTCTAGCACACATTCTTTGCCTCCTCTTCTATCTATTCTACACCATTAATTAATTAAAATACCATGCTTCCTTCAATTCCATTTCTCTTTTACCCAAAGAAAACATGGCAGAAGACGCTCAATCGAGATCTTTGGAGTACACGCCAACATGGATTGTCGCAGTCATCTGTTCTATCATCGTTATCATCTCTCTAATTGCCGAGCGTGGCCTACATTATCTTGGCAAGGTATTGCCTTCATTCTACATACTTACATGCACAAATTTACATAGGTATAACGACCTTAGATAGCGAAAGTATGTATGTATATATGTTTCACTAAATGAGTTCTTTTCTGCAATTATTACATAGTTTTTAATGCGAAGAAATCAAGATGCTCTTTACAGGGCCCTGGAAAAACTACGAGAAGGTTTGTGCACCAGATCACAATTTAAGTTATTTATTTATTTATTTATTTATTCCGTTGGAGTTAAGTTCATATAATAGCGACGTATTTTTAAAAAATATACAAATGTCATATGTGAACTTTTAAAAAAATACAGACATCATACATGTACTTTCAAAATTCGTTCTGTTATCATCACAAACTTATTTATAGTATGCAAAATTTCACACCATATGCTCTATGTACATGACACGTCATGACATGCCACTCATTTACTATCATGTTCGGTTTTGTTACATTCTCTAATTTGCTTCATCAATGTTGAAAGTACATTTTTTTTGTACCAAGAAGTATGTTTTTTATTGTGTAGTGGAACTTGGTTTTCATGCAATGTAATAAGTAATAGTGTTAATGGCATTTAATAGCAACGTATTTTTTTATTTGTTCACTTATCATATATAAACCCAAAAAAGTTCCACAATATCCATCAAAGTTTGTTTGTTGGGTTGATATCAACAAAAACCCGTTTTTTTAATCTTCAAAATCTACGTTAGCTGACAAATGTACATGCCACGCATAAAATTGAACCGTTATGATTCACGTCAGATTGAACATTTGAGAAAGTTTGATTGGTATTTTGAAACACCTAACTCCATGTAATTAACTTAAAATAAAGAATAAAAAAAATCCACCTTATTTAACCTTTATATACGGTTGCCTGTAAAGACAAGTAAGTATACGTATGATAATGAACAAAAATTTTGAAAGTTTGATTTGTATTTTGGTCTGGGTTTATATATGATAAGTGAATAAATGAAAAAGTACATTTCTATTACATAAAAGTAATATCAAACAAATAAGTAACATGAGAAAAAAAAGTTTGTCGATATGCTCATTCAAAAAGATGACAAACAAATGAATAGTTTTTTCAATCAAGTATATTAACCATTTTCTCCTTCAATATATTTGATCACATCTATTTAATTCATATTTAATTTGTTTATACAATAGTGTGTATAACGATATTTATGAAAAATATAAGTAAGATATAATAAACATTTGGACAAATTTTCATACCCTCAATAAAAAATTATTAACAGAGTCATGTAATTTATTTAACCGGCCGGTGATTATTGAATAGTCATGTTAAGTTAACTAATACGGAGTATATGATATCGAGACAAAATTTAAAAATATGTATATGATATTGATATTATTTTAAAATTCACATATGATATTTGTTCATTTTTTTACAAATACCTTGTTTTTATATGGAGTTAAACCCTTTGTGTTTTCATTCAAACCGAAGGAGGAACCAGCTAAGCAAATATGTTCAATAAGCATTCTCATGTTCCAAAAAACTACATATTATACCATTCTGAATTGAAATCTAAGATTATACAGTGACTTTATTGCCGCATATAATTTATTTATGGATTTGTTAATCATGGCTAATTCATTGATTATGGGGAAAATGGCAGGAAAAGACATCATATTTGCCACTTTTTGTCATTGTATGTAGCGTCTTTTTTTTTTTATTTTTGAATTTGGCACTAACCTTTTTGAATGGTGTCATTGTATGTACTTTGCGACTTTTTCAGCCGTGAAATAACCATTCTACCCCTAAAAAATTTGAAAAAAGTAGGGGTAAAATGGTCACAAAGTACACACAATAGCACGATTTAAAAAGATGGGTACACACAATGACACGATTCCAAAAAGTTAGTGCCAAATTCAAAAAGAAAAAAGGACGCTACATACAATGACAAAAAGTGGCAAATATGATGCATTTTCCTGCCATTTTCCCTTGATTATGATTAGCTACCGACTTTTTATCCCTATATATACTTATAAGTTATTTGTGAATGAGGGTTAAAAACTACTCCGTAATTTTCTATAGTTAACAGTAACGAGTAATAATTAAATTTTCATAGTACTTCATTTAATGTCAATTTTTTAATTAAATAATGTTTGACTACAACCATTAAGTTGTTGTTAGCGAAACCCATTTTGGTACTTAACACTTTTTATTGTTTAAAGCTAATCCCAATTTGGTAATAAAAATAAATAATAATAACAAAAAAAAAAAAAAAGCTAATACCAATTTGGTAATTATGATAGACTAGATTTTGCATGTCCCTTGAATAAATTATAAGCTTTGTAAATGTTCTTCGGGAATGTTTTAATGTTTTCGTTGACAAATCTTACTTTCAGAATTGATGTTGTTGGGATTCATATCGTTATTGTTAACGGTTTCACAACGTACGATAAGCAAAATGTGTATACCAACACATCTTGCCAATTACATGCTTCCTTGCAAAAGAAAAGAAACAACTACTTCTACGACCGAACATTTTAACTTCAATGTTGGGCGACATCTTCTATCAGAAGACCTTGGTACACAAGTTTGTGCAAGCAAGGGAAAAGTACCGTTGGTATCCTTGGAAGGACTACATCAACTTCATATATTTATATTTGTTTTAGCAGTTGTACATGTCATTTTTTGTGCCACTACCATGTTCCTTGGACTTACTAAGGTAATATTCTACTCTTTGTACCTTATATACCATGTGTAGTGTTCTTTTTGCATTACATGATCTATCAATCCGTGTAGATAAGAGAGTGGAAGCATTGGGAGGATTCGATCAAGAGCACTGATGGACCAAGCAAACGTAATAAATTTACACTTCATCCACCCTGTACTTTTGAAAGCAATTTCATTATCCGAAATACTACATGCTAACATGTTCTTTTCATAATCTATAGACCATGTTCATCGTCATCAATTAGGCCAATTCTTCAAACAGCGTACTCTTGGACATTACAGAAAGTTGCCTGTAGTGAGATGGATAGTATGTCTACCTCTCTAAAATTTGATATAAGTGTGAGTGAGGCGGACCAGGACCAATAGTGATCAGATTCATTTTTATGAAAAACAGCGAAAATCGTGATCCAAAAATTAAGGACCACGTTCATTTTAGAAAAATCGGTATATTTAACTAATTTTACACTATGCAAGAAAAATTCATGGGGTTCCCGTACGTGCACTCCCTGGAAACCCCCTCGGTCCTCCGCAGTGACATACTCCGTAAAACTTATACATACCATGGATGAAAATCATAAATATGTTATTATTTGTAGGTGTCATTTTTCAAACAGTTCTATGGATCGGTAACCAAATCAGATTACATTGCACTACGACAAGGATTCATAAAGGTAAACAGATCCCGTCTTTACTGCTTATGAAATTTCTAAGTCCCTTCTAACATAATTTTGTTTTTGCTCCATAGGAACATTGTCAAGGGAGCCCAAACTTTAATTTCCACAAGTACATGTTACGAACATTGGAAGATGATTTCAAAATAATTGTTGGCATAAGGTTTTATAGCATTTTTTATTCTGAGTAAATACATATATTAAGGGTATTTTACAATTTTGTCATGTTCACTGTTGAATTTTTTCTACCAGTTGGTACTTGTGGCTATTTGTTGTCGTCTTTTTGCTTCTCAACATTAGTGGTAAGTATCATGAATGTCATCATATTATAGACTTATAGAGTTGACTAATTGTATTAAGTTATAACATAATGATTTGTGTATGAAATGCAGGTTGGTACACATACTTTTGGTTGTCGTTTTTGCCACTCACTGTAAGTTTGAAATGTAGAATTCCTAAAGATCATCAAACATAAACGACATTAGGTTAAGAAATTTATCAACTTAGTTATTAACATTTCAGCTTCTACTTCTTGTGGGTGCCCATCTCGAGCACATCATTACACGCTTGGCAAGAGATGTTGTCGAGAGTGGCAAAGAGGCAGTAAAACCTTCTGATGATCATTTCTGGTGCAATAACCCTATAATTATCCTTTATTTGATTCATTTCATCTTGTTTCAAAACTCTTTTGAGATTGCCTTCTTTTTCTGGGTTTGGGTAAGTAATTGATCATGTGAAATTGGAATATATTTTTTCCTTTATTATTCCAAAGAATTTTCATAACGATGTGTATAATCTATATTGTGGTAAACATTGTATAGACTACGTATGGATTTGACTCGTGTGTGATGGAGAAAGTGGGCTACATAGTCACCAAACTTGTTCTTGGGTAAGTTTTTATCAATACAATTTATTTTTCTCTGTTTGGTATGATTGAATATGTACTAATATAATAAGGTTTTTGTTCAAGACTACATTCTTTACTTAAGAACAAAATACTTACTTTACCAAATTATGAATATCTGCAGGGCAATTGTTCAAGTGCTTTGCAGTTATAGCACTTTACCTTTGTATGCCATTGTATCTCAGGTATACTTATACATACTAATTTTACTCTTCATTTCAATCTATGAGAAAACAGAATTTGCATGTGACTAATTACAATTATAATGCCTTGCAGATGGGCAGCATGTTTAAACCGACTGTATTTGCCCAGGTTCCACTTGGCCTGATTACCGATTGGGCAGATGACACGAGAGAAGACAGGAGCAGGCGACCAGACTCAAGATCGGGTGCAAGTAATCACTCCAACAGATTACAAAATCAACCACAAGTGAGCGATGAAAGAATAACTATCAATCAAGGAATCACAACCTCAGTGCTAGAGCTATCAAGTCCTACTCCTATTTCAGAAGAAGTATAACTACTACCATATTACATGCACATACTATAAGGACTAAGATTGGTCCGCGTTCAAGGGAACCATCATACTGTAAGATAATGTTATACGTGATAATAATGAAATGTCTTTTATTATTCGATCATCAAATACATACAATATACATTGAATTTATAGAGTCTACCTCTACTCTATTTAAGGTAAATTACCCTTAATTCTAGCTAATCACGATTACAACTAGCACCCTTAATTCTAGCTAATCAATGACTCATTACATATCCATAACACACAAATTACAGCTAACACTCCCCCGCAGTCCGAGCGGCGAAATCGTGAAAGCTTGGACTGGAGTAGTAACTAAAAAAAATGACATTAACATAATAAAAACATAACTTTAGTCGATTCGTAACAAAACCGTACCAACGATCGCTTTAGTCGACTGGTACCAACGGTCGGTTAAGTCGACTGGTAACACAACCGTACCAACGATCGACTTTAGGGACTGGTACCAACGGTCAACTTTAGTCGACTAGTAACAAAGCCGTACGAACAATCAACTAATTGACAAACAATAAACTCATGCATTAACATCAAAAGATAAGATGATAAAACAAAAGTTGGTTCTAAAACTTCAACCCCCAAAGAACCTTCCAAACAAACGGGGGTGTTTTTCCCTACAAAAACATAAAGATCACAGATTTAGAAGAAGTTGTGGTTTATTTTGGTTATGGATTAAAGGGAGCCCTCCGAACCTCCGACGAATAGCCGGCGGACGAGGCGGCGGCGGAAGAGTTTAGGTTTTGTGAATCTTAATGGCCTGATACCATGTAAGATAATGTTATACGTGATAATAGTGAAATGTCTTTTATTATTCGATCATCAAATACATACAATATACATTGAATTTATAGAGTCTACCTCTACTCTATTTAAGGTAAATTACCCTTAATTCTAGCTAATCACGATTACAACTAGCACCCTTAATTCTAGCTAATCAATGACTCATTACATATCCATAACACACAAATTACAGCTAACACATACTTCGAAAGCATAACCAAATTTGAGGAAGGTGGTTACTAAAACTATGCGTCTCCTTATTGTAAATTTACTAATGCTGAGGAAAAAACTATTGGTAAAAAAGATTTGTACATGGCAAACTTGATGAGAACGTATATAACTGATGCAATCTCCTCCTAATTAACAACGGGAAGAAGTTTTATGTGCTTTGAGTTACTTGAAGAGTAATCTAGGAACCCTATCCTAGGCTAGCATGAGTCCTTCCTCCTTCCTCCCAAAATATCAAGAAAATGTCATTACCTATCTTGTTTTATCCTCCTTCCCCCGCAATCGACAGCTATTCACCCATGGGTTTTTTTTTTTTTTTTCCTTCTCCCTAACCATGATTTTTCAAGTTCAAGTGTTTTAATTATCTCGCTCATTTCAGATGCACCAACATTTTTCTGAATCCCCATAATTTCCTTTCATCTTCCCCATGTTGATTTGATGGCTACTATATCGCAACCATCAAAAGTACCGTCCAACCATCCACCACTATCGCACATCTTATACTAATGACATACGTCTTCTAAAATTGGAGAAAAGTATGCCAAAATAGAGCTCAAATGAAGGAGCGGGATATGTGTGTTAATATGATATAAGTTATAACTTTTAAAAACCAGTCGTTTCCGGCAATTTTCCATACGCGGGAGGAAAATGTGTGTGTTGAGAGTGAAAAAGGTACAAAGTAATCTTTGAAACTTTTTTTTGTTTAAGCTTATTTATTCAAAGTGTGTGTGTTGCAGTCTTACATAACGTTTTTCATCAAATTTCCCTATATGAAATTGGCCCTTTCTTTTAAGTAGATGATCCGTCTAGGACAATATCGTCATGGTTTGTTATATTGCAATTAGTAGGAGACATAGAAACAATGTATAGTATCTCCCCCCTCACCACGAGCAAAGTATCAGTCCATGGCCATCATAAAATATAAATTAACATGGCTCAACTCTTTTCGTATTCACAACACAGCTTTTGTATCGCTATGATATAGTTGTTTATATATATAATCTTGGTTTGAATGAACGCACTATGCTCATTAAGAATGACAACTATTGTGTACTTATGTATATTGCATCTGCTGATTAATTTTTTACTTGGTTTGGGTCTTGTTTATTTCGTGGGTCCAGAGGTTCTTGTGACAGTAGTGGTTCTGCTCCCTACTTCCTAGTGTGTTTCATCTAAGTTTTTGGTTCTTGTGACAGTATTCTAGTGTGATTAGTTTTAATTTACAGCAGGTTTGGTTTAGCATTCTAGTGTGACTGGTTTAGGTTGTTTCTTTAAGTATTTGTCTTTTGCTATAAGTATATATGTAACTTTTATAATGTTTCTCGGGTCCCTGTTTTCTAACCATCTTGATTATATAGTGGATGCCTTTGTTTGTATTGTTTTTGTTGGTTGGAATGAATTGCCCTTCAAAAAAAATAATAAAAAATTGTGTACTTATGTATTGTACAGAGGCGTTATCTAATTTTCACAACGAGTATGGCTCTGGTCCGCCGCATTGCGGCCGGGCGTTGTAGTTGCCGAGGAATTTACGTAAGATTTTAAAATAGAATATTGATGTAATATATAATTGTTACATGCTACTTATTAAAAATAATAAAGGATCACATCTGTGAATTTTTTGATTTCGATTTGAATACACAGTTAACATATAAGCTAACCTAAATTTTAGCAAAATATTCACCTTCCTTAACATTTGAGGGTCATTTCATTGCAAGTTCTTATATCTATATAGTTACATGTGCCAAGAAGACAGACCTTATGTGCATCACTTCTAACTTATTTGCATGCACCACCTTTAACTTGTTAATATAACCTCTTTAGCGCTAATCTTTTGCTGCTCGAAGTACATATGCTGACGAAACCTGTTCTGAACTTGTGTAGCTACAGGACGGTCAGGACCTACAAACCAAATCTCGTAATTAATTTTGCTATTAAAAAATACAAAATATTACATAGACAAATAATAACTTATGACTTACCATTCACAGCTGGACTAACAATGGTACGATTAGTTTATACAATTTGTATGCCACACCTTCCTTACGCGAAGTGACTATGGATGAGAATTCATTGCAGCTGGCACCTTGTAAGATGTATACCAACATTAACAAAAAACGATTCGCCCAACTATAATTCAGAAGCAGAGACCTATGAAACATCGATTCAAAGAACTGGTTAGGTTCATCTAATGAAAAGTGTCCTTCTAAAGACAACATTTTTTTAGTTGTCACTGAAATCTAAAGTTTTGACAGTTTTTTTTAGTTACATCTTTTAGGTTAACCCGTTTGACCCATAAGAAATATAACACAACCCTAATCCATCTACTAATAGGTTAATGAGTTAAAACTACCACGTATACTTCATAACATCAGATCTAACTATATAGTTTTCGACAGAAGGGATGCATGATCCTAATTTTCCTAAGATTTATTGAAACTTACATATTGAGATTTGGCTAAAAGATTAGAATTCTCCCTCTTAAGAGAGTCAACTTGAGGTATCAGCTCACGTAGTACTTTAATAGTATCGTCAATGCAGAAGCTCTCCCAATATTCTGAGTAGCCAGTTCTGTAAGTGTAAAAATGGTAAAGAACACAAGAACAACACACGGCTACACCCAACCAACCACCCCTTGGTGTATTTTATTATCACTGATAGTTCAAGAAGATAAGTCTCCAACTGGATGCTTACCAATACAAATACAAAGAGAAAAGATGTGATCTCCTTCAAAAGGACACCACAAGAACCTTACTACAATAACACTCAACACTCAGACTAACAATCAATCAAAGTGATTGATTCTAAACACTAACCAAAACTAGCAGATATCAAAGATTGATATCAACTAAGACTTAAACATATTCAGAACAATGAGAGAGAGCTGTGTGTAAAATAACGAGAGAATGATATGAGTTATCAAACCCTAGATCAGGGCTTGAGCTTATATAACTCATATTTACACTTCAGTCCTTCATCTTTCACTCTTAAGACAAACAACTTCCAAAGCTTCATAAAGAACAAATGAACTTATCATTATGTCAACTTAAGTCCCTGAAGTATTATATCTTTTAACACCCCTCCTCAAGCTGATGAACTGACACTGCTACTTTCTTCAAGTTTATCCAGCTTGTTATTCTGTATACCTGCAAACATATTAAACATACCAAGATTTTTGCAAAACAAACTATGTTGAATCTGTCCAAGACATTTTGTAAAAATATCAGCAACCTGCAAATCAGTATGTATCTTGACAGTTTTAATAACACCAGATGCCACTTTCTCTCTAACCAAATGCACATCTAACTCAAAATGCTTAGTTCTTTCATGAAACACAGGATTTGCAGCAATTTGAATAGCTGCACTGTTATCACAAAAAATTTCCACAGGTAACAAACTTTTAAGCCCCACACTATGCAACAAATTACTCAACCATATCACCTCACATGTAGTAGAAGCAAGACTTCTATATTCAGCTTCAGCTGAACTTTTAGACAATGTAGCTTGTTTCTTACTTTTCCAAGATATAAGAGAACTACCCAGAAAAACACAAAAACCAGTAACAGACTTTCTAGTTTTAGGACACTTTGCCCAATCTGAATCAGAATAAGCTCTAAGGTTAAGATCTGATTCTTTATTAAACTGCAAACCTGAACCAGGAGAACCTTTCAAATATTTCAATACCCTTAAAGCAGCCTTAAGATGAGATTGAAGAGGACTATGCATATGTTGACTTAAACAATGAACATCATAACTAATATCAGGCCTGGTGTTAGTCAAATAAATCAATTTTCCAACCAATTTCTGATAATTAGTTATGTTATTCAACCATTTATCTTTATCTGTTTCATCACAATTCAAAATAGTATTCTCAGGTAAGGGAGTATCAACAGGCTTAGCAGCAAGCAAACCATACTCATGTAACAATTCTAAACAATGCTTCCTCTGAGACATACATATACCTTTCTCATTTCTTAATACCTCAATACCAAGAAAATATTTCAACTCTCCCAAGTCTTTAATCATGAACTTAGAATTTAAAAACTTTTTAAAAATGTTAATCTCATTTTCATCATTACCAGTAATAACAATATCATCCACATACACCAACAAGTATATAGACACAGTACCACTTTGTTTGATATATAAAGAATAGTCAAATTTACTTTGAACAAATCCATGCTCAATCAGAGCAGTAGTAAGCTTAGCATTCCATTGTCTTGGAGCTTGCTTAAGCCCATACAATGATTTGTTAAGCTTACAAACTTTGGTATCATCACCACCATTAAAACACTTAGGCAAAAGCATATAAATATCTTCATCAAGATCACCATACAAAAAAGCATTATTAACATCTAACTGATATAAAGACCAACCCTTATTAACAGCAATGCTAATCAAACACCTAACAGTGACCATTTTAACAACTGGGCTAAAAGTTTCATCATAATCAAACCCTTCTCTTTGATTATAACCCTTAGCAACTAACCTAGCTTTATACCTATCAATTTCACCAGTGGATTTATATTTAATTTTCCAAATCCACTTATACCCAATAGCATGTCTACCAACTGGTAATTCACACTCAGTCCAAGTATTGTTTCTATTTAAAGCCTCAACTTCATTATTCATAGCATCATTCCAATTAGGGTTTTTAACAGCTTCATCATAACTTTTAGGTTCTACAGATTTATTCAAGGTAGAAGCAAAACACTTATTAATCCTTTTAAGACCAGCATAACAAACATATTTTTCAATACCATATATAATCTTAGAATGCATAACATAATCATTAAATCTAATAGGAGTTTTTGACTCTCTATTTGACCTTCTTACAACAGGTGTATGCACATCTTGACTAAGGTTTTCAGACTGAGTTGATACAGAATCATGATTTTCAACATTGGGACTGCCCTCAGACCAGTTTTGGTCACCAAAATGGGTTGCAGTCTGCCTACCTTCATGATGCATAGTAGTATCAGTCTCAACATCTGTTGCATCAATTGATGGTGGCAAACTACCATCCTCAACTGGTGATTCTTTCCCTTCATCATTGGGACTTTGAGACAAAAGACTAAAAAAAAATCTCAAGTGATCTGCTTCACTTGTATTTTCTACATCAGCAATATCACAAGTTTACATTTTTAAAGGAAAAATGTTTTCATAAAACTTCACATCTCTAGCAAAGAATACATTTCTAGAATCCAAGCTCAAAAGTTTATAAGCCTTTTTACTAGTAGAATAACCAATTAAAATACATTTTTCAGATCTATAAGACATTTTATCATGATTGTTTAAAATAGTTGCAAAACATAGACAGCCAAAAGATCTCAAATGGGAAAGATTAGGTTTAGCTTCATATATCAACTCATATGGACATTTACCTTTTAACACAGAAGATGGCAGCCTGTTAATAAGATAGACAACAGTAAGAATGCAATCAGACCAAAAAATTAAGGGAATCCCCCCTTGAAACATAAGACTCCTAGCAACATTGAGTAGGTGTCTATGTTTCCTTTCAGCAATGCCATTTTGCTGAGGAGTATGAGCACAAAATGTTTGATGTATTATTCCAAGTTCAGAAAACATGTTATTCATTTTATTATTAACAAACTCAGTTCCATTATCAGATCTAACCATTTTAATTTTAACTTCAAATTGATTACCAATTAAGTGAATAAAAGAACAGAACACATCAAACACCTCATCTTTGGTCTTAATCAAATAAACCCAAACAGCCCTAGAAAAGTCATCAACAATGGTGAGAAAATACTTGTATCCTTCTCTGCTTGCAACTCTGTACGGACCCCATAAGTCAAGATGAACAAGTTCACCAAGTTTCGCAGACTTATGGTCAGACAAAGGAAAGGGCTGCCTTGTCTGCTTAGCCCTATGACAGATATCACAAACAGGTATAGAAGAATTCTTGGAAATACCAAGATCAGATTGAAGAACAGACAAAACAGGATCAGCAGGGTGACCCAATCTATTGTGCCATACAAGTTTAGAAACATTATAAGACATAGTCATGTTACACTTACCCAAATTATTACTAGAATGCATGTCAAACAAGTAAAGACCATCAGATTGACTACCAGTCCCCAGAACATTCTCTCTTTTCAAATCCTGAATATAACAGTTATCTTCATCAAAACCAACAAACATCTTACTATCTCTAATAAGCTTGTTAACAGACAAAAGACTCACACAATAACCAGGAACAACCAAGACATCATATAAAGTAACATTATCAGTTAACTTTAAGTTTCCAACATGACTTATAGTAGCAAGAGTACCATTAGGATGACCAACAGTAATTTTAAGACTAGTAATGTCAACAACATTAAACATTCCAACAGTGGAAACTGTCAGATGCTGATTGGCACCTGAATCTATAATCCATCCTAAAGACACATGACTAACAGCAATACTAGAATTGGCATAGAAATATTTAGAGAAATTAATATTGAACCAAACATTTCCATTAAAGAATGAAGTTCTACCTGCCATATTAGCATGTATGCTCCCAGTAGGAGTATCATTGATCAAGGACAACAACTTCTTCATCTGTTCAGAAGTAAAACTACAAGAATTTCCAGCAGATGAAGTAGGAGATTTGTTTTCAGCATGTTTAACCTCAATATTAGCATTGTAACTTTGTTTGAAACCATTTTGTTTACCAGAATTATTAGGTTTTACAAAACCAGGAGGAAAACCAATGATTTCATAACACCTTTCAATAGTATGTCCAATCTTACCACAGTTTTTACAATTTAGATTAGGATTAGGACCTCTATTCACAGTATTATTATTAGAATTAGTACCTCTAGTATTATTGTTGTTAAAACCTCTTCTATTGTTATTGAAAGATTTAGCAGCAAAAGAAGTAGAATTAACTTTAGATTCCGTAATACTAGAAGATTCAAGAATTCCTCTGTGAGATTCCTCTCTAGAAACAGTGATGTAAGCATCTTTAACCGCAGGGAGAGGATCCCTGGTTAAAAGAGCAGTTCTCACAGGCTGATAACAATCATCAAGGCCCATGAGAAATTGCATCAATTTCATAAGTTGCTTATGCAACCCTAACTCTTTACTGGCATCACAAGAACATTTAACTTCACAGACACAAATAGGTAACTTGGTTAAAGCATCAAACTCTCTCCATAAAGAATTCAACCTATGATAGTAATCAGCCACAGATGTACCACCTTGTTTAACACAATTAATTTTCTGAAGCAAATTATACACTACAGAACCATCAACTTTGTCATATGTTTCTTGCAATTCTTTCCACACACAAGCAACATTATCAGAATAAACAAGACCCATATAAACATCTTGAGAAACAGAATTCATCAACCAAGTTAAGACAATAGCATTGCATCTATCCCATTGAGCAGACAAAACATCACTAGTAGAATAAGTTTCTTTCAGACAAGATCCATCAACAAAACTAAACTTATTCCTAGCTTGTAATGCTAATTTCATAGCACCAGACCAAATTCTATAATTTTCAGTTCCAAGAAGTTTAAATGGAATTAATGCAGTACCACTAATATCATTAGTCTGAATATGCAAAGGATTACCAGCATCAAGATTACTAATTAAAACAGGTGGATCAACACTTCCACCAGCAGCAGACATGATAACAGAAAAAATAATAGCAACAAAGAACTAAAGACAAGTAAAACAGACATATAACAACTAACAGAGACAATAACCAATATTAATAACCAAAAACAGAACAATAACACTAATGAATCTATACTCACACCCAAGCCTAACAAAATACCAGCCAAGAAGACTGAGAGTGGCCAGAGCAGGTTTCCGTACCTTTCAAGAAGGCAGGTCAAGGAGTTAACCACTCTGTTTGCACCTTCTTGACTAAGTAAGTGTTTGCTTAAAAGAAAAAATATACTTACAGTGAGAATATCGCGGAATGAAACACAAACTTACTAGATTCACTTAGTCTAGTAAGATTGCAACCAAGAACGGGCCCAAATAATCAAGAACCCACTGGAGTAAGCAGATCCCCAAATTTCCAAATTAGGGTTTTTAAAACCCTAACCAAGAAACCCACAAAATCACCAGATCTAAACCCAAACAGATCAAATCAACCACGGCCGTTAAGAAAATGACCACAATTAACCAAATCAACCTTCAACAACAAAAACCCCCAAAAAACTAAAGAAACCCTAGAAACCCTAGAATCTCAAATCCACCAGATCAGAACCTATCGCTCTGATACCATGTAAAAATGGTAAAGAACACAAGAACAACACACGGCTACACCCAACCAACCACCGCTTGGCGTATTTTATTATCACTGATAGTTCAAGAAGATAAGTCTCCAACTGGATGCTTACCAATACAAATACAAAGAGAAAAGATGTGATCTCCTTCAGAAGGACACCACAAGAACCTTACTACAATAACACTCAACACTCAGACTAACAATCAATGAAAGTGATTGATTCTAAACACTAACCAAAACTAGCAGATATCAAAGATTGATATCAACTAAGACTTAAACGTATTCAGAACAATGAGAGAGAGAGCTGTGTGTAAAATAACGAGAGAATGATATGAGTTATCAAACCCTAGATCAGGACTTGAGCTTATATAACTCATATTTACACTTCAGTCCTTCATCTTTCACTCTTAAGACAAACAGCTTCCAAAGCTTCATAAAGAACAAATGAACTTATCATTATGTCAACTTAAGTCCCTGAAGTATTATATCTTTTAACAGTAAGTAAAAAGAATACACTTCACATAAGTATTACTCCGTAGTTGTTAACTATATATATGAATCATGCTGATTTTCTATAAAAAAAATTGGCTAATAATGCTATAAACTATCCAAAATATAGACCATGCCTACAACATAAGAAAATAATTATTTTATTTTGTAGAAGATTATACGATCCAAAATACAAACCTTTTGTGAGCAAATATCATCATTCTATAATCTGGGTTGAATGGATAACACGTCCCATACATTGAGCATCTTGTCTCTGCCAGCGTTGTTATCGTTAGAAAAGATTCTTACAAAAAATCAAATGAAGAAAGTTATTGAACAATTTATCAAAAGTAGACAGAAATACCAAGGCACCAAAGTCAAAAGGTTGCCTTCTTTAATCTGGACATTCTCTCGCAAGTACTATAATCGAGCAAGTAATATCTTGTAAGCACAAATACCAAACTGAACACATGAGAGTATGAGACTCACATACATGTCCTAGAACTTAAACAGTAATTAAACAGGGTTCATTGCAATCAACAACACTAAAAAAAACACACCCAAACACTCCTTAAGACACACAATAGTATATCTTAATGTCTTATTTTAAAACTTTTCGCCTTATATAAGTTTAATATGTACTAATAAGCTTATATAAGCCGTAAAGTTTCAAAATAACCCACAAATAGTGAGCTTATGAAACATAAGACCAAGACCAAATAAGCCATAACCATACTGTATAAGCCTTAACAAACATGCCTTTAAAGTGTTGCTCGATATCATGTAGTTGAAACTTGGACGTCAGCAAAGGTAGGGGTGGCAATTTCTGACCCGACACGAAACCAGACCTGAAACCGACACGAAAATTAACAGGTTCGGGTTGAGCTAAATAGATTGTGGGTCAGGTTTGGGTCGACATATCTAACCCGTTTATTAAACAGGTCAGGTTCGGGTTAGGAATAAAATAAACGGGTCGACCCGCCAACCCGTTTAAGTTTTTTTTTAATAAAAAATTATTTATATTTAATTATACGGGTTAAATGGGTTAAACGGGTCGACCCACTAACATGTTTAACCCATTTAACTCGTGTAATGTGCTAACTTTTATATATAAAACGGATTAAATGGGTCAACTCGAAACCCATTTAACATATTCAACCCATGTAACCTATTTAACCTGTCAACCTAAGTATATATACGGGTTAAATGGGTCAGGTTCGGGTTACGTGTAAATAGGTTAGGGTTGACATAGCTGACCCGATGATTTAAATGGGTCAGGTTCAGGTTGGGGTTTTCTGACCCGCCAACCTGACAACCCGAACCCGCCAACCCGAACCCGACCCAAATTGCCAACCCTTAGCAAAGGTATGTTTGCACCATTTAATAATTATTACTGTAACTATACTAATTATTAATAGACAGAAGAAACTACAATAAGCACAAAGGAGGTGAACATGCCCTTTTGACCAATATAACGAATGTAGCAACACGTCAACTCACCTTGAGGTATAGAACTCCGGCGGCCGCTATTCATATATGAGCTGCTACTACTCGTCTGTGAATTTCTGTTAGGCGTAATACAACAATAAATTTTTACCAATTAGTATAGCTTAAACTATTAGCTCTATAACGCAGTGACCATATCCATATTGCGATTGTAACAACAATTAAAGTTACGTTGACCATATCCATATGTCATCACAAAAAGTAAGGTCAAAAGAAAACCAAAGACTACCTACTTTATTTAAGACTGTAACGTCCAACCTTATTACATAGCTTCATGGACCGCTGGCTGCCTCCTTTTGCGTGAACCGGAAGCAGTTCAACATTGAGCCTTTAAATCTGTATCAAAAATAAACCATGACGTTAGGATATTTACGAACCTTTTTCATCTACAGATGGATACCTAAATTTTTTGTTAAAAATCACTACCATGGCTCACCATTAGGTTGTGCCTTCTTATTGTGCAATACGAAATTTTCACAACGGGTATAGTTATTCCAAGGCACGAAAGTACTCACATCGTTTAGGATAACCCTTGGTTCAAAGTCTAAAACTACCGGCATGTTTGACACAACTACAACCAATAACAAAACAAAAGATCATAAGTTTAGAGTGAGCGAGTAGAAAATAGTTAAACACAAACTAAAGTGTGACAATCACCTGAGTCATGTTGGGGGTATTTCACCAAAAACAATTTGGCAACTAATAGAAGTACCTCGCAGGTGTAACTCATCAGCAAGCAGCAGACCAACCGTGAATAAAGTGTAACATTTTTTTTATTAAGGTCGCATCTAATTTGCTCACAGTGAAACCGTTTATTTTGTCACATCTGCAAATACGACATAAGTTATATGTATAAACACCAATATTTTTTACATCTTCATTAAAGTCATGGCAACCTAAATGATGGTCAGGGGAAAAAGCAAATACTTACGCGAAAAAGAACAACTGACCATCTAATCAGATATTGCAATTTACCCTAAAAAAATTACAAAAACAAAGAAATTAACAGTAGATAAAAAAAAGAAAAAAAAAAAGAAAAAAAAAACCCGACCAAGATTGTGTAAAATTAATTAACCACCAATAATACATCTCCCCAATCAAAAAAATACAATTGAAATAAATAATTTTTCACATTAGGCTAATTGGGTCAAAATTAGGGTATTGTAAATTCATAAAACAAAAGTGGCTGCACTAAGGATTTGGGTAAAGGAGTTGTACCTTGAAGTCGCCATTTGCAATCATACCAATCACACAAAATATGGTTGCAAAGAAACACATAACCATTTGAATCTCCCCAACCAACGTATACGTAATCTCTTGTTTCGCCTTATTATAAGTTAACTCAATCAACGGCAAAACAAATCCATACAACAACCCCGCGCCAACTGTGAGATTGGAGAGAGGCGCAGAGGATTCCAGATGATGAGTATGAATAATGAAGGTTCTTGATATCGGTTTACTTATCAACGGTTTTTTTTTGGACTAGTAGTTTTGGTGGGCTATAGACTAACGCGTACAATGGGCTGACGAAGCAAATGGGCCAAGAGTACTGTAGATAGTGCAATGTCGTTTAGGTTGTCAAATAACATATATAGTAATTAAAATGTTGCAAAGGCTTTGTGTATGAAATGCAGGTTGGTACTTCTGGTCGCATGGGGCAACCATGAGGAGGAAAAAAAAGCTTAGTATCTTATGTTATCTTAGAGCACTAGTTGTAGATGGCAAGCTAAACCACTTCATTCGGGCCACACATGTGCCACATCACCCAACACCTCTTCACAACTAACCCCCTCCTCACCAAACAACTAACATCAACTTCTTCATTTGGGCTTCCTCCTCCTCACAAAACAAAACAAACTTACACAAGCTCAATTTTTGTTAGTCATTTGTCTCGCTGTGGCCACGAAGAACTCACCAATGACAAGGAACGGTGAAGGGGTCATGGTGTGGTGAAGAGGAATGGAGAGCCGTTCACCCCTCCACGTAGGAACGGCGAGATGTGTTTTTGATCTAGAACGTGTGCTCTTACAATACTATAAAGTATTTGAGACTTTCTTTTATAGTTGTTTTAAAAAAATTGAGATGTACACTTACTATTTATGGCATGATCTTAATTTGTTGAAAAAATTACAAATTTGTAATATCTATCTTAATATTGATTTAAAAAACTTTTTTCTCTCTCTAACCCAATGGGAAGACAAATAGTCTTCTCAAATCTGAAAATAAGGAGAATCATGAGGAAGATGAATGAAGGTTACAAGGAACTATAAGGGCATCCACAATCCATCAAAATGTTTTGAGTATAATACACAACTAGGTCATCATTTAACTTTATCACATAAAACACCCACAATCTATTAAATCTTATATAGTTTAATAGATTACTATGTCACCATTTTTTTTAATCTTTATAAATTATCATATATTTATGTATACATACAATAATTTTTAGACAAACTGATATTATATAATTTAGAAATTGTCTTTTATATATAAGTAACTTACTACATCAAATATATAAAGTTGGAGTTATAAAATGGTATATTTAAGAGAGAGAGAGAAAAAAAAAACACATTGTGCTTAAATTTATTTATAAATAGATAGTATGCTTTGGGCCTTTCAAAACAAGTAGGCTTTTATTATACCCACTTAATACATAGAGTTAACTACATTTTTTGTCTAATTTTCAAAAAACGTGAGATTTCAGTCCAAAAGGCTTAGTTTGGTTTCACTTTTGGTCCAATTTTCTTACGAAGTTAGTTTAGTCGTTAAGTCTAGTTTGGCAACATTAGTCCTTTAACCTAACGGTCGTTTGCAATGTTCGTCTTTTATTCCAAAGATCGTTTGCAATGTTTGCACCGTTAGTCCTTTCAGTTAGTTAGTCTTTTAAAAAAAATCTAAAAACAATCGAAACAAATTAGAAAAAATTCTAAAAAAATGATTTTTTTGTGGAATTTTTTTTCCAAAAAAAAAAATAATTTGAAAAATCTTATTTAAGAAAAAAACTTTCTAAAAAAAATTCTTTTCTAATAAAAATTTCTTAAAATTTTTGAAAAAAAAATTTTGTTGAAATTTTTTTTTCCAAAAAAAAATAATTCGGATAAAATTTTGTTCAAGAAAAAATTTTACAAATTTTTTTCTAATAAAAATTTTCTTAAAAAATTCAAAAAAAAAATCCAAAAAAAATAATTCGAAAAAAATTTTGTTTAAGAACAAAATTTTATATATTTTTTTTCTAATAAAAATTTTCTTAAAAAATTCTAAAGAAATGGTAAAAATAAAGTTTTTTTTGTCGAAAGTCAACTCCCCATCACAATCCTTGAATAGAATTAACCACGTATATAGTCGTGTGTAAAAAGCGTGGAAAATCTTTCCCGTGATAATCCGTGGGAAAAATTACCCACTACTGTTTGTGAGTAAATCGTGGCTAAATATTTACGTTATATTGTGAATAATGCATATGTAAATATTTAAACCACACATTTAACACAAATACTATTGAAATATAAAACAGATGATAATAAATAGATCATTCTTACATAAATATCAAGTATGCTAATTAGCACAAAGCCACAAACTATTATCATTCTAAGGATTTCTCAAAACAAATAAAATAAACTGAAAAGAACAAACCATCATCATGTTTTTTATAATTTTTTTTTCTTAAACAAAATTTTTTCCAAATTATTTTTTTTTTGAATTTTTTTTTTCAACAAGTTTTTTTTTTTGAATTTTTTTCCAATTTTTTAAGAAATTTTTTATTAGTAAAAAAATTCTAGAAATTTTTTTTCTTAAACAAAATTTTTTTCGAATTATTTTTTTTTGAAAAAAATTTTTCGTCAAAATTAATTTTTAGAACTTTTTAAGAAAAAGTTTTAGGAAAATGCTAACGGCATCCCTTAGGACTGTTGATAACAACTTCTGCATAAAAATTCGCTAATATTAAGAAATAGTGAGAAACATGCTCCGCATATTTTTGCTAAAATGACCAATAAGAAGAGTGAATTGAATTTGTGTGTGAGAAATGTTAGGAGATGGTTAGTAATTTTGAATGATTTTATTTAGACATTGTATATTTTCTTTGCAAAAGTTTCGAAAACTAGTTGTTTACAACAACCCTAAGGGCTGCTGTTAGCAAAACCCAAATTTTTATTAGATTTTTTTTTTTCAAATTACTTTTCTTGGAAAAAAAATTCAACAAAAAAAAAATCATTTTTTTAGAATTTTTTACTAATTTTTTTTTTTGATTTTTTTAAGATTTTTTTTAAAAGACTAACTAACTGAAAGGACTAACGGTGCAAACATTGCAAACGCTCTTTGGTATAAAGGGCGAGCGTTGCAAATGACCGTTAGGTTGAAGGACTAATGTTGCCACTTTACAATTAGACTTAACGACTAAATTAACTCCGTTAGAAAATTGGACCAAAAGCGGAACCAAAGTATGCCTTTTGGACTGAAATCTCACTTTTTTTTTTAAATTGGACTAAAAGTGAAATTTTGATACATTCACAAGGACCAAAAATGTTGTTAACTCTAATACATATGTTCTTCTCATATGCATGTTCTTATTAAAAAAAAATTTAGAAATAAAGAAGAGGCCCCCAACACTAGCGCATAATTGAGAATCAAACAATGAAGAACGGTCTTTTAACGCACGCAACCCACAATGCTATTAAATGATGATTTGTCAGTTCATTTGTATGCTCCAAGGTCATAGCATTGTCGATGGTCTAAGAAGGTCAGAATTCAGAAACGAGGGAGAGGGATCGTTTAGGAAGTTTTGCGATTATAAAGCTGGGGGTAAACATAAGGTACCTGATTTTGATAAGTGATGACGTATAGTCTATATTTGGGCCACGAACCCAAATGATAAACATCACTAAGGCCCAAACCCACCATGAATGGGCTATTATAACTTAGGCCGCATTATTAACGGGATTGGGCTCATATAAGACCCAAAGCCTAAACAAACTATTTATGGTTTATATAAGGATCTTCTATCTATGGATAAAGATCCTTGGACCGGATAAGCACCATGCGTGCGAAACGTAAGGAGCACGAAACCTACAAAGATTCTGTGCCTAAGGAATGACATAATTCTCATTAGAGGTACGATTCAAAAAACCCTAACTCATTACGTAAACCTAAAACCGATTACTTACTCTCACGCCGGAGGATAATCGTGGGAGACAATCCCACGATAAGCCTAACGGTGTTAGTTTATTTTCTTAGTGCGCAGGTTTCAAGCATTAAGAGCTAATTGGTACGAGAGCAAGAGCCCAAACTAGGAACGCCCAACTTTTGTATCAACAAGTGGCGCCATCCGTGGGACTCACACTAAGAACTAAGAACTAAGAACTAGAATGACGAAGAACAAAAACTCAAGCCAGCGGACTCAGCAGTTGGAAAAAACACGTGACCTCCAGAGGAAGAACCATCAAGATTCAACCTCTAGGCAGGCTTCTGGAACAACCAGTGCGCTGGTCACTAAGAAACAGGACCAACCCTACCTCTCCCAGCGGTAGAATTGCCTATAAGGACAACCCAAACCACTACAGTGGTCCCAAGCGTTGAAGAACTTCAGCGCACTCTCTTCAATACTCCCCAACAAACGGCATCTATAGTGGACAACACTGTGCCACCTGGCGTACCAAACCGAGATAGGGTACCCAATACTGAGGCAGATATTCTTGCAGCGGACGAGAACACACCTGATCTAACATTAAGTAATTTTGTATCCCAAAATTACGAAACCCTAACTTCCCTCATGCAAGAAGATACGAGGAGAAGGTCAAGTACGAGCCGGTAAGCCCAGCTCAACTTTGGTCCTGAATGCGATGTATCATCATGTAGAATATTCATAAACATAAACACGTATGGTTTTGTGTAGAATAGATCGAATAGATGAAGTAATCTAGAGAGAAGTTAGAGAGAGAGAGTAAGAGTGTTGGGAGCCTTTGAGAGAAATATGAAAGTGCATTAGCTTGTAATGAAAGGTCCAACCCTCTCCCTTTGGTGGTAGAGGGTATTTATACTACAATACTAGGTGCTCCATGAAACGAGCTGTAGAGTGAGCTGACAGAGGGTAAAGACCCGACCCACTCTACGAATACTATTTACATATTTAACTACTAATAAACTACGTACTAACTATAATAAGGATAATTCTATGAGCTACGTAATGCTTAGCAATACTTGGGGTGACCGAGTCTTTAACTGAATATTCGTATTCCTAAAAATCTCCCCCTAAGGGAGGTCACCCCAGAAGATAAGTACAAAATTCTTGCATCCATGAAATCTTGTAGCTCGTAGACTTTGATTCTTCAAACATGTCTTAGTACATACAGCAGCAGACTCTAGATGACTTGTTCAATGAGTTGGATAATCTTTGGCATTACTTCGAGTTCATCATCCAAATGAGTATCTGCAAGTCATCTTTGAGTAGTAATGTCTCCATGTGATTTGAACATCTTAGAGTTGACATGCTCACACTTTTCTGGATCATGATCTTTTGCATCAGAGTTGTGGAAGCATAAATGAGGCCCAATCAATGATCATGATTTCATAGCTTGTGATGTTGAAGTGTGAGCATGTGTTGATGGATCAACATCTTTTCAGCCATCAACTGCAACCGTCAGAAATTCCTGTAAGTAGACAGTTAGCAACAAATCATCCGGTACTTATAGGTTTGAAATTAGAGATCGTCAACAACTTAGTGTGGAGACTCCTTCTAATCCTTACCAAGACCCGCGACCACTAAGCGTAATCCACAAGGAATTACCTAAGTGACCTGCTTTCAGGGCTGCTTGATGTTGACCCTGGTAGGAATTTCCATTCAATCACTGGGAGTTACTAAAGCAACATCCCTTATAAATGTTCTGGCAGATTGCTAAGATCTGCGCAGGACTCATAAGTTTACCACTGGTGTCCTTAATGTTGAACAACCAGGGTAGAAGTCGCACGTGTTCCTATGAGATCTTTTTATGTATCTCGAGGCTCTAGACTCAATAAGTGCATTTGGTTTTCCTATGCGGAGATTAGGGAGAGGTCTCCTGCTTCAATATCAACCATCTCTAAGAGATACGTCGATAGATTACACCGGTTCCCCGTGAGAATGAAACAAGTTCTTTTAAGAGAACTTTAGTGGCTAGAAGGTTTAGTGCAGTGCGTCACTGGGTCCATGACGTCTTGTCTTCAATACCAATGTCACCTTAGCAACCATCAGTAGATTATGAATTGAACCCAGTTTCTGCCCTAAGGTTGAATAATTGGAGGGCTATTTCTTTTCACCCCTTCTCATTACATTTCTTTTTAATTCTTCAACCCCTTCTTTCTCCATTCTCACATTTCTCCTTTTTTCATGATCATACCTACGGACCTTCTAATACTATCTATTCGGTATTGTCCATGACTATCCTATGTTGCCATACACCAAATCATTGAAAATTCTCTCAACGTGTTTATTATTGAGAAACACATTTTGTTAACACATTGAGAGTTTTGTCATTTTCAAATGCTCCCCCTTAACATGAGCTCATAAGTTTTGATTTGAAAATTTGCACATGTCGGGAAGAGTTGCACTTTTTGAATTGATCCTCCTTAAGTGAATATGAACGGGCATTCGAGACACGCTTACATCACTAGTTAGACTAGTTTGAAGTTATTACCCGGCCCAATCAGATTCACCAAAGGTTTCTCAAAATGGTACATTCTACTCAGACAAGTCCTTTTCGAGACATGCTTACATCACTGGTTAGACCAACTTGAAATTATTACCTGTCCAGGACTAGTCCTTTCGATTCATGACAATTATTTCTTCGTCAATTCATTGGTGAAGTCTGAGTCTCGCTCACATGAGATGCTAAAGATCCTTTTTCACAAACCATTTGCTCCCCCTCAATATGTGCATCGATATACAAAAGAGTTTAGCACATATTGGGGAGCGTTTGTTAAAGTCCAAACAATCACATTTTATATCAGATTTCATATTTAAATCACATTTTCTCCCCCGATCAAAAATTTCAAACCATTTGAGATTTGTGATCCCAAGTGATTTAAATAAGTTAGAAAAGTTTGGGAGCAAGATGTGGTCTGATTAACGATATTCTGATATTGAGACAATTTCATTACTCCCCCTCAATCAATGAGGGAGAATGTTAGTGTCAGTTATGATGAGTTTATAAATGATTTAAAGTTTAACGAGAAACTCATGAAAATAAAAAATCATGTACTGACACATAACATTTGATACCACACTACTTATGACGCACAAGATAACTGGTGGTGGTGGTGAAAAAGTTGTTGTCATTGGTGATACCGATGTTGTTGTTGTGGTGAAAGCAAAGCCAGCCAATGAAGTTTGAACATCTGATCAAATGGTTAGAGCAGGAGCAGGCACATTCACATCAGCCATGGAATCTGCATAAGAGTATTAACAAAGATATGCATACATACAGATTCAATCTTAATTAACTGCTACCACGTAGCAGCTAGCCTACTCATAATACTATATTCATATCATGATCAAAGAACATTCAAGCAACTCATCAAAATGCTATCTAGCATGAAGAGAAACTAGCAATCATGAACATTCATTGCAAGTTTCTATCAGACATAAACAACAATCACTAACATGGCAATTCACGCATATTTTCAACATTCAAATCAGGAGCTTAGGAAAAAGATTCTAACCCGGTAACTACATACCTAAGGAAATCCTGAGAACACGAATCACATAATCAGCAACAATCAAACCATTATCAGCAAACAGCAAACAAAACACAATTAATCAGATTATACGAATGCCAGAGGAGAGAACAAGAGCATCAAACACAATGGTTTTCTAACATCATTAAGATTTTGGATTAAAACGTATTTAGGGGATTAAGCGAGGATACCAACGTGAGACAATTGGACCTTTTAGTTACATAAAGATAGGAAACTATACGCAAATTGCACATAATGCCCTAAACTTTCTAACAACTAACACATTTGTCCATTTAAGATAAAGCTTAGTAAGTTCCTCTTCAACTAATATCCCATTAACTACAAAACCTTTTATAACAATTATGAGACAACCAAGAAATCCGTTTGATGATAAAAATTGGAAATCACTCTCCCCCTCAATTGATGACCCATTGTCATTAATTGAGTGACAAATTAATTGAGTGACAAATTTTATGAAGTATCTAAGACTGATTGATTTACAAGCAACACATTACCACCATGTATCACACTAATAATTTTCCGAAGAATCATAGAAAGAAAATTATTTGTTTGGATAAAAAGAAGACTTCTCTTCTTAAACATGAAATAACGCACTTAAACGTACATTAGATCGGAAAGGCACGAATATAAAGTAATTCATGCCTTTGTTAGGAACAGTCGTCTTTTTGGCGACGAACTTTCCCCAGTACTAAGACCGGGTTGCTATCTGAAGTAATAGCAAACCATATTTTTGGAGTCCGGGTTGTAGCCTGAGATTACTACAAGCCATTATTTTGAAGAATATTTTGAGAAACGACATGTTTTAGAAAAAAAAATTATTTGAAACCGAAAAACTCTTGCTCAAGCATATGTATGTTTCCATGTCATTATTGAATGACATTTCTAGAAACGTACATAATATTGATTACACAAGAGACATGTCGTGAGAAGAATATTTTTGGATTTTTATGATTTTTATGATTTTTATGGGTTTTATAGGTTTTATATTTTTCTATTTTCTTTATGGTATAAGATATATACAAGGATATGTGAAGCAAAACCATTTCTCCTCATTTTCTTCCTGAAGACGTTTGAGAGATACTGGCGAAGGACTCTTCATTCCAAAGCGCTAGAGAATAAATTGAAATCGTTCTCTTGAGAGAGCCTTAGTGAAGAAATCTGCCAGCCGAAATTCTGTCCTCACGAAGTAAAGTTCCACTACCCCATTCTCATCTTATTTTACCACGCCTTAGGAGAATCTGTTTCCCAGGAGAAACTTTGATAGTGTATCAAACCATGCCCTAGGCGTCTGTTTTAGGCCAAAGAGAGCCCTTTTCAGATGATAGACATGGTTAGGACGATCAAAATATACAAATCTTTCAGGTTGACTAAAATAAAGAACTTTATTCAGCTCACCATTTAGAAATGCAATTTTCATATGCATTTGATAGACTGTCATGTTCTGACTTGCAGCATTGGCGAGAAACATTCAGATAGCTTCAATACGAATAACCAGAGCGAAATATTCCTTTAAATTAATGCCTTCCTGTAGACGATATCCTTTAGCAGCAAGCCTTGCCATGTTTTCAGAATGACATAATGCTCATCAAGTTTCACTTTGAAGATCCACTTAGAGCTATAATCATTGCACAGTCTGGAGGTAGTACCAATTCCCATACTTCAAGTCGATCGAAAGTGTGAGCTTCATCTTGCATCGCATTAACCCAACAGTCTTTAGAGATAGCAGTCTTGGAATCTTTGGGTTCGAATTTGGATAGTATGGAATTATAACAACACCACAAGTCATGGGTGGTAAGTTTCCTTCGTGTTAACACCGGTTGAGAAGGATATCCAATAATGTAGTTGTTGGGTCACCATTTTACAACATAATCACTTAGAGATCTAGAGAGAGAAAGTAAGTAGAGAGAGAGAGAGAGTGGAAGGAACCCTAAATAAGAAATGAAAGACTAATAATAATATTAAGAGAACCAACAACCTCAAATGAGGTTATACATTACTATTTATAGGTAAGGATTAGGGCTTCACCACACTTATACAATATTAAATACTTAGCCCTTAGACTTTTTCCAAACCTATAAACTAAGCATAAAACTTTATAAAACTTATAGAATAACTAACGTATTAACTAAATATTGCAACCTATAACAAAATTCAATGACCGACACTTGAAAAATAAAGTCTATTCCCAGCAATCTCCCCCTAAGTGTTGGTCATCAAAGGTTGCTCGATGTCGTCATCTTCTATACTTTGACTTTGTAGTTGACGTCCTAAAAAATAGTTAGCAAATTCTTTCATCGTTCTTTGTACTTCGTTCTTTGTTGATGTGATGGTGATCATGTTATGAAGTTGTCTGCCAATCGTCACTTCTGTGTCTGTGGTGGTTGTCCGCCATTCCAACATGCTTATACATCTTAGGACTTAGACTTTCGAAAGCACGAGGTTCCTTTGCATACACTTTGATCTTTAGTCTTTATACTTTGTAGATTCTTCCTTTTGGCGTAGAATCTTTCTTTAAACTTTGTGGTGCTAAGATCTTTGGGGGAGCTTTCATTTGCTTCAAGATGTATGTATAAGCATGCTGGAATCTACCATCATGGAGGAGATGTACCTGCAGATAAACAGTTAGCAATACTCAACCGGTACTTACAGATAAGGAATTAGAGCTTATCAACAACATATTGTGAAGACTTCTTCGAATCCTTATCCAGGCCGTTCCCATATCAGATACTCCCGAAGGAGCTTACGAGACCTACTAAGTAGCTCAATGACTGGGTGAGTCGCTGGGGATCACTCCACGACTGTAGATCGCTATAGAACCACCGCGAACACTAAGCGTAACCCTTGTGGGGTTACCGAAGTGACCTGCTGTCAGGGCTGTTTGATGTTGACCCTGGCAGGAATTTCCGTTCAATCATTGAGAAATACATATGTAATTCTCTCATAAACGTTCTCGGCAGATTGCTAAGATCTGCGAAGGACTCGATAATTTACAGCTGGTGCCCATTGATGTAGAACACCAGTTGTAGAAATACTAAGTGTTCCTAAGAGATCTTTGATGTATCTCATGGCTCTAGACTCGATAAGTGCTCACTTAGGTTTCCTATACGGAGACTAGGGAGGGGTCTCCTGCTTCAATATCAACTATCTCTAAGAGATAAGTCGATAGATTACACTGGTTCCCCGTGAGAATGAAACAAGCTCTTTTAAGAGAACTTGAGTGGTTAAGAAGGTTTAGTGCATTGTGTCACTGGGTCCATGACGACTTTATCTTCAATACCGGTGTTTCCTTAGCAACAACCAGTAGCATACGAGTTGAACCCGGTGTCTGCCCTAAGGTTGAACATATGGAGGGCTATTTCTTTTCACCATTTTCTTTACTTTTCTTTTTAATTCTTCAACTCCTTCTTTCCCCTTTCATTCTTTTCTCCTTTTCTCGTATCATACCTAAGGACTTCTAATTCTAACTATTGGTGATGTCCTTGGGTAGATCCCTCCGGCTCTGGCGGATCATAGGACGGTTTTTCCTATCTTAATCACCTTTTAACTCCATGATTATCCGACAATAGCCAAGAAACCTTTGAAAAATCTCTCAAAGTGTTTGTGATTATCAAACATTTTGTTTAACACTTTGAGAGTTTTGTGTTTACTTATGAAGGGCTCCCCCTTCACATGTGCTCATGATTATTTAAGAAACTTGCACATGCGGGAGGAGCAAGCACTTTTTTTTTTGAATTGATCCACTTTCAGTGAACAAGACCGATTCGAGACATGCTTACATCACTAGTTAGACTAGCTTGAAGTTATTACCCGGCCTGGTCAAGTCCACAGAAAGTTTCTCGAAACGATACATTTCTACTAAGACAAATCCTTTTCAAGACACGCTTACGTGGCTAGTTAAAGAGTTCCATTGTCAGCTTTTATGTGACAACTAGCTCTAGTAACTAACTTGATGTTATTACCCATCGAGGAAAAGTCTTTTCGAATTTACTAACTGTTATGTTTCGTCAATTCCTGGGTGAATCTGAGTCTAGCTCGCATGAGGTTTGACATTTAAGCAACATTTAACTTTCATATTTTAATCACTTTCACTTTTCTCCCCCTCAAAAATAGCATATAAGATGTTTTTTTTGAGAAACATGTGATTAAAATATGCTTTTTGAGTCTTATGGGGAGAAATCAACAAGAACTTTTGATTTTGAGAACGATGAGTTTTCAAGTGCTCCCCCTCAACAAGTGAATACTCATTGAGTTGAAATGCTTGTCTTTTGAGCAGAATTATGAAAATCAGAAATTGTTTGATTAATTCTACTCAAAAGTAAGAAGCCTTCGCTCCTTATATAAGGATTGAGGCACTGAAGCGTACCTCAGGGTCCTTTAAATACAAGCACGGGTTGTACACTGTTATGTGTGCACAAACCATAGTCATTGATGAAGAGAGATTATGATGAAACCAAGATAATAGAAGTACCAGACTGATCATATTCGAGGAGTATCTGGACGGCGGTAAGTGAGTATATTCGGAATTGGTTCCCTTCCTCCAATTAAGCTCTCCAAAGTGCGTATCTGCTCCCTGAACCTAAGCTTTTGATCAATCCTAGCCAAGAACTTAAGTGCTTCTTTCACATCTCTTTTATTCCATCCCACTTTAATCCCACTATCATGTTCCTTGAGCTTTTCATTCAGCTTAATTCTGACAAATCTGAGAGTCTGATCCCCGAATTTATGAACCTCTTCGTATCTCATGAAACGGTAACCATCATTGTGCGGGTAAACCACTCCAAAAGGTTTTTTGTTGAAGATGAAAGGTCTTAAATGTGGGATGTTAAGAGGATATAATTGTGGTGTAGTAAAGTTGAGTGACTTTTGATAACTTTCGACCCCGAGTTGTGCATCTTCGACTCTTGCTTTGATAATGGTTTGGCGCATGAAGAGCAAAATAGAGTTGATGACGTCATACTGAAGGCTACCGGACAAGTTTTGAAGTTTGCCTTGAACCTTGAGTAAGTATATGTCAGCAATGTCATTGAGGTTCAATCGATGATAGTCAGCTTCACTGAATGTATAAAGTTGATCATCACTTCGGCGGACCTCAATTTCATCAAGAAAGTTATATCCAAATCTTTTCTCAGTACGTGGGACTGCTGTGATGGCAAGAATGCGATGATTAGAGAAGACTCTGTGATTGGATCGGAATGTCAGCTTGTATTTGTAGAACCATCTGTGCATCTCTGGCCAGGGAAGCGTACACAAGGCAGCTTCATGATTATATTTAGAGATGGATGTGGAGTGCAAGCCTCTCATTTGATCTTCCAGTGTTTCCAGAGGATATGAGGAGGCTCTGAATTTGGTGAGAGATGTAGCATAACAGTGATTAGGATTCGTGCTCCCATGAATAAGATAGAGAAGGTCTTTGTTGAAGAAGTATTGCTTAGGGAGCTTAGGATCACTTGGAGGATCAACATGGGGTAATGGTTGAGAAAAATCTTAATATTGGAATTCATCAACGAGGGGTTCCGTGCCATGATAGAGTTTGTCCCAAGAAGGTCTCTTTTCCCAAGTAATGTTTTCAGACAGAGCTCTTGCAACCTCATCCACGTTATATTCGAACTCAAGTTCAGTAGTTGTGCATGTTTTGAACTCGGTGAACCCTGCTTTGCGAATCTTAACCAAGTCAGACAGCTGAAGTCTTTGAGTCTGCATCACCTTTTTAATTCTTTTTGTGAAGCTTATAACAGATCCTTCAGTCATTTCTTTAGCTTCAGTGTCATCTGGGTGAGCATTAACCATTTCATCAAACCAGTTAAAAGAAGGAGCATTAGGGTTAATTCATTCAGGAGCTGGAATTAACTGAGCATCCTTGGGCGGTTCCGTAATGGTTTCGGTGATAAGTGGAGGGATGTCATCCATATCGACATCAGCATCTTCGGTTGATTGTGAGGGGTGAGGATCCGCGGTTGATTGTGGAGGGTTTGGATCAGCAGAAACATTAATGGTTGAGGTTTTGGTTGGAGATCTAGAGGTGGAACCGGACACTTTCTTCCTCTTTTCTGGTTGTGGCTGATCATCAGGGTCAGAATCATCATGTCGAAGCTTAGTAGCAATAGTCTTTTTGCAGGATTCGCTTTTCTTTTCAGCTTTCTTGATAGACTTGATAAGTGCCTTCCGTAGATCATTTTCATCCGGATCATTCACAATTGCTTCCAATAATTTGCCTTTGAGATCACTTATGGAAGGTTTAGAAGGTAGAGTCTGAACAGTGATTGGTGTAGTTTGAAACCTTTGAGAAACAATCTCTACAAGATTCCTTTTCACATAGTGTCTCACAGCAGAGGGAAGTGCCTCCTGAACATACTTCTTAACTTCCCTTGGTAACCTCTGTTTCACCTGGTGTTCAACTACTTCATCAACTTTATAAGTTTTGAACGCTTCAACATCTCTCTTTTGTTCGCTAACTTGTTTCTGGAGTGCGTTGTATTGATCATGTAGTGATTTCAACAAGCTTGAGTGAACAACATTTGTATTGGGGCTTAGCGGAAGATGACTTTGTGTAAGAGATGAAGGTTGTTGTGGTTGAACTGTTGATGGTCCTTCATCAATTCCAACAATGTCAATAGATGTATCTTGACAAGTATCAAGTGGCTCATCTTTTCCCTCACCATCCGATTCCTCATCATCCGATTCCTCATCACTTTCATCATTCACATCTTCTTCATCATTAACTTCTTCATTTTCTGACTTATCTTCCTCATCTCTACTCTCTTCATTCTCGGATGCATCATCATCTTTGCCCTTTGAAGCTTCATTTTCAATTTCAGTTTCAGCCGGTTTATCGAGAGATTCTTTTGGATCAGAACTTGATGACTCAGTTTCATCTTCAGAGTTATCATCACCTGGTTCAAAGGATGACACTGTTTGTGATTGCCTTTCTTCTGAAGTTTGATTATCTCTTTCTGATTCTGGAGTTGGGCTTACCGGCTCCTGAGTTCCAGAAGCTTCATCTTTCTTTGTAATTTTTGCGATTCTTTCCTCTTCCGATTCTTTGCTTTTTCTTAAGGTTAGTTGCAGTTGTTCATCCTCTTCGGATTCTGAAATTGGTGAGGTGACTGATTCTACTTGAGTTTCTATAGCTTTTCCCTTATCTGCCTTCTTGCTTAAAGTCTTTGTGAGCTTTTCAGTTTCAGTTCCCTGCTGAGCATCTCCTTCATCATCCATTGGTTCATCTCGAAGAGTTGTCACTTTCTTCTTAGGCTCTATTGTGACCTTTTTGGTTCTGGATTTGGGAATGGTCTTGATTGTAGAAGCAACTTTTGAAGTCTTCCTTTTAGAAGTTTTCCCTTTCTTCGTCTCAGTCAAACCAACTTTGTCAATTCTTTGAGCTTCATCATACAAAATATATGCCTCAGTGTTACGAACATCATCATGTATAAGACTATCAGGAATTCTCATTCCTTGTTTTTGAGTGTTTGTCTTCTGAATCCTGGTTTTAGAATATGTATAATCCACAGAAGGGGGGTGTTTCTTAGCTTCCAATCTACGATCAATATCAGGGTATTTCTCCATGAAGTGAGCAATGAGACACTTTGTGAATCTGTAGAATGGAATTTTTGTGGTAGACGATTTGTGAAACTGTCTTGCGTGATTAACCATGTCCATCCAAATAAGTTGACCATAGTCAATTTTGGCTTGTTTGACAACTCCCCAGAAAATCTGCATCAATTCTAGACTAGGATGTTCATGCCCCGTTTCTTTGCCCGTTAAACTGTTGGAGAGAATTGAGTAAAGTGTGAGCCATGGTTGTGGAATGTATTTCCTGTCCACGTGGGATACATTTCTGAGTTGGATTACTGATTCATCATACTACAGTTCTCGAAGAAGTCTGATAACATCTGAAAATGATGGCAACGGAGAGTATTTCTTGACATTAGGCAAACTGAGAACAATGCGGAGAGTTTGTACATCAAACACAACAAGTTTGTGATCAAGATGAACACCCAATGACTTTTCATCTTTGCTAATTTCAATAGTCTCCCAAAACTGTGTTAAGTAGACTTCAGGTACTGTAGTGGTGATGCTGAGGAGGTTGTAAATGAAGTGTTTTTTAAGTATTTCCAGGATGATAGCACAAGTATCATGACATGTGATTGAATCGAGATCTATCCTATGGTTTGTCTTAGCGATTACTCTTTCATCTCCTTGAATCAATTCGTGTCTAGGTGTTGATTTCTTTGCCATATTGAGACTTGAAATGATTCATAAAAAAACAAAAGCCATGTGGTGATTAGCTCGTTAGTGTTAGACAAAAGATTAATATCCGGAAAAACAAACACCCAAGATAAAACCAACATCACATATACAACACTTGATAAATCAATCCAAGAGCCACACACAACCCTCATAAGAATCAACACAACACTTAGATAAACATGTAACGCAATCATCTTTCCATTTAGAAACTCATAACTTGATAAATTTTGAAAAATTTCGGCAGCATTTCTTTTCATAAAAAAGGAAAAAACTAGAACCCATACGTGATGGTTCCATTTAGAAACTCCTGACTCGGAGTGAAATAAGTATGTAACTTGATAACTTAAGACTTAACTCAAAAATTTGACATAACTCGAAACAATGTGACTTAACTAAAAAATGTTTAGACTTAACTCGAAAAATACCAGATTAAATCCAAACTCGATAAGTACCATGTTAAATCCAAACTCGATAAGCACCATGTTGAATCCAAACTCGATAAGTAATCATTACCAGAGTATCAAACTCGATAACCACAAAAATTTCAAACTCGATAACCATCATAATTTCCAAACTCGATAGCCATCAAAATTTCAAACTCGATAACACTCTAGTATTTCAAACTCGATAAACTAAACAGAAATTTGCAAACTCGATAAGTCTCAAAATTTTCAAACTCGATAACTGTTATAAACTGATCTAAGCTTGACTAGGACATAATAATAACAATAACAATAAGCAGCGGAATAATCAAAACACAATTGTTATTATAAACAAGGTTTCTTCGTCATCATCTCTACTCTAACATACACCAAAGCCCCAATGCTACGTGATCAAGTGTAGCACGGTTACACACTAACAGCTATCTAAGATAGTTGAGGCTTAACACTAATCAACTAACCTAGGCGTTTACATAAGCATACTTACGCCCTAGGTTTACACACACACACCTTTAATGACTACATTATGGAAGACACAATAAAACCTATTCCATGTATTCTGTTTATATAATACAAAATTAGGGTTACAAGAATACTACGAAGGACTAAAATATAAATCTTCTTTTGCAAGCAAGTCCTTCTCCATATTTTGTAGTTTTCCTCTTTGTCTCCATAAGTCCCTCATGTTTCACATGTTTTGTCTTATCAACTTAATTGTAATTCCCAACAATAACCATCAAGATTTCAAACTCGATAACCATAAAATTTTCAAACTCGATAAGCCTCAAAGTTTTTCAAACTCGATAACCATCAAGTTCCAAACTCGATAATCCAAAAAAAATGTCAAACTCGATAAGCAATTCTATCATCAAACTCGATAGCCACAACAAGTTTCAAACTCGATAACCATTAGAATCTAACTCGATATGCATTTCAAACTCGATAAGCAGCCAATATCTAAGCTCTATTCTAACTCTATAACATTTGCAAAGTACAAACTCGATAAATCCTAAGGCAAACTCGATAAACCAGCAGTGATTCAAACTTTGAAAAAAACGAAACATGAAAGTGGCAAAGATATAGACCCTTTAACTCGATAAGCACATCATATATATACCAAAAGCAACTTCCTAACAAACCAATTAATCAAATAAGCACAAGACCCAGTGATTAAAAAAAATCGAGCTTATGAAACCTTAAACACCTAATATTCGAACAATTGTAGCAACAATAATCAATGCAAAGGTGGTTATAGGTCCTTAAGGACATGCCGCAATTGGCCATAACAATCAATTATCCTAAAACAATTCATCACAAAAACCCCTAAAATCAATGATGATAAACTCTAAAGTTTGATTAGGAACAAATTAACCATCATATTGATCAAAGAAAGATAATGGTGAGTGTTAGGAGTACAAAGTAATGAACATAAACACTCACAATCACTGAAATCTTAAGTCTTGAAAGTCTTGATTTAGGAAAAAATTTATGATGCGAGTTTGGTTTTTGAAAGAGTGAAAAAATTGAAGCAGATGAAAGAAACCAAGTTATTAGTTTGAGACTATGATGAATTGACACCTTTGGTCCCTCTATTTGTAGATTATCTAAAACTTATCTAAATTATCCATATTTAGCCCCTTTAGTTTTAAAGAACTTAATGACTTATGAGATCATGGAATACGGTTACGAGAATATTGGATGTGGCACCCTCTTGAACCAACCATAAGAAGTAATTCGGAAAATTTTTAACAAGCAATGGTTCAAGAGGTGTCGAGAATGAGATTTTGTAGTGATGAGAAAGAATTTAAAATAAAGAAGTGGAGAAAAAAATATTTCTATCTCTCCCTCAAGATATGCATAATGTTATTAGAAAAGCGTTGTGAATGACATATCTTGAACAAGGAAACTCTTTTTTTTTTAATAAATATTTACAAAGATATTTTTGATGTTTGACGATCGATAGTGTTTTAAAAACTTTTCCAGATCATCTGGAGTCAAACATCGCATACCAATTTGGTGAACTAGACTAGCAAACCTTGATGGTGCTGAGGATTTGGTAAGTAAGTCCGCCAATTGGTACTCAGTTCCAACAAAATATAATTCAACGGTACCCTTTTCAACATGCTCTTTGATGAAATGATATCGGAGATCGATGTGTTTTGATTTGCAGTGATGAACTGTGTTGCAGGAAATAGCAATGGCACTTTTGGAATCACAGTAGATCGGAATCTTATTGAACAGGTAGCCATAATCCTTAAGTTGTGATCTCATCCAGATGACTTGAGCACAACAAGCAGACATAGCTACATATTCAGATTCTGTTGACGACAGTGATGTGCAGTCCTGCTTCTTAGATTGCCATGACACAAGTTTATCTCCGAGAAACTGTAGTCCACCAGATGTACTTTTGCGTATGTCTAAACATCCTGCATGATCAGCATCTGAAAAAGCAATTAGTTCAAAACCAGAATCTTTCGGATACCAGATTCCCAAGTTAATGGTTCCCTTTATGTATCGAAGGATTCTTTTAACCTCACTGAGGTGTTTTTCAGTTGGTTTGGACTGATAACGAGAGCACATATAGACAGCAAATACTATATCAGGTCTACTAGCTGTGAGATACATGAGTGACCCAATCATACTTCAGTATTTGGTAGGGTCAACAGGTGTCCCATGTATGTCAGCATCTAGTTTTGTGGTATATCCCATTGGTGTATTGTAGGTATCACAACTCATCATTCCATGTTTCTTTAAAATTTCAAGAGCATATTTGGACTGATTTATAAAAATTCCATGGGGTGATTGATGAACTTGTAGTCCAAGAAAGAACGAAAGTTCACCCATCATGGACATTTCATAATTATCTTTCATTAATTTTGCAAAATCATTAGAGTAACTTCTTTTTGTTGAAGCAAAAATAATGTCATCGACATAGATTTGAACAACAAGTAAGTCCTCCCCGTATGTTTTTGTAAAAAGTGTTGGGTCCACTGAACCTTTAGAAAATTTATTGGTCAGCAAGAAAGTAGACAGTTTGTCATACCACGCCCGTAGGGCTTGCTTAAGTCCGTAGAGTGCCTTCTTGAGTCGGTAAACGTTATTAGGACGCTCAGGATCAACGAAGCCGTCTGGTTGGCTTACATAAACTTCTTCACGGAGTTCTCCATTAAGAAATGCTGTTTTCACATCCATTTGGTAAACAACCATGTTCCTGTGTGCAACATGGGCCAAAAAGATCCGAACAACTTCATGTCTAGCCACTGGAGCAAAGGATTATGCAAAATCAAGTCCTTCTAGTTGGGAGTATCCTTTCGCTACCAGGCGTGATTTGTTACGTATGACTGTGCCTTCTGCATCTAGCTTATTTTTCCAAATCCATTTTAACCCGATGACAAAGACTCCGTCAGGTCTTTCAACTAATTCCCAGACTTCTAATCGAATGAACTGTTGAAATTCCTCTTGCATAGATTCAATCCAGTTGTCATAAGTCATTGCTTCTTTAATGTTCTTAGGTTCTTCATGACAAACTGTGAGTGCATAAATACAAATTTCTCCATCAGTGTGAAGTCGTTGTCTTGTCATAACAGGTGCATCTGGATGGCCAATAATATGAACTAGTGGATGGTCTCGAGTCCATTTGTGTGTCGAAGGGTGTAGTTGATAAGTATCTCGCATATCAGCAGGATCAAAATTGCGTGTAGACGACTCATCTATATCAGGAAAGGTAGTATCCGGTGCAAACGGGTTAAAGAACGCATCAGGATCATGCTCTGCGGGTTGTGGAACTGATTGTGGTGTAGGATCTTCAGCTGATTGTCGGGAGTTAGAAACAGTTTGTTCTGCTGCAAATGGTGATGCAATTGGAGGACCGTCTTTCTCAACAGTTGTTGTAACACCCCAACCCGAGAAGGGTTAATGTATCACATTATGGTGACATATCAGAACATACAAATAATAATACGCAAGCGGAAGACTTCATAAATAACATAAGTCATGAACATCAAGACTTAAACATTACAAAATCCAAAATAAGTCTAAAGAAAATAAATGAAGTAAATAATCCAGCATAATCCCAACATCCAACATAAGTTCCATAATCATCCAAACAATGGGGAAACTAAATAGGATAGGTCCGCTATGCTCCTACTCTCAACACTCGAGCCCAGATTCCCGCTTATTACCTGCCGCATGGAAAAGAAAACGCGGCTGAGCATAAAAAGCCTAGTGAACAGATATATATATGCAAAGCAAAGGTAATAAGCAAACGAAATGAGAAGGATCATAAGAATGAGCATAATGTATCACCAGTTTAATGAATGAAGCATAATAGAGATATCAAATGTAAGCATAATCAGATAATAATCAGAATCATAGAGCACGTATCAACAAAGGCTTGTCTACCCAAGCCACTCGAATAGACACAAAGAAATATAGGAAAGCCACGAGCCGACCTACCCGAGCCACTCGAATAGGTCTCCTACCACATAATCATATATCCAACAAATCCTACATGCACAAAGAGGGGAGACCTCTAAGTACCAAATGGAGTCGCAAGCCTCCAAACGTGAAGAAGTGTAAGCACACACTCACATTCACCCTACATAGAACAGAATACCTAGGATGCATCCATACGCCCCCTACAAAGCAAATCATACATATCATAATAATCTAGAGCTCATAACATATCATATCAAATAGGGACGCCGTGGATCAATCACACCTCCATAGAAAGTGTCATGCCATTGGTGCTTCAATGACATGCCCATGGTACCTCCATGAGTAGAATAAAAACTCGGGCATCAGAACAGAACAAATCATATCATATCATATCGAATAATCAAATCATATCCAACAGAACATAGCAACTGAACTGAATCTTATCATAGCAAACGAATAGCAGACGAATATCAAATCATAGAATCATATCAAAGGAATCATATCAACGAATCATATCAAACGAATCATATCAAAGCTCATATCAGAAGATCATAACAAAGGGATCATAGCAATGGCATATCAAAAGGGAACCATAGCAGTGTCAAGGATCAAGAGAGTCATGAGAAGTCCCTACTGAAAAGGGAAGAATATCTGTACCTTAAGCAAAGCAAATAACCAACCACAGCAAGCAAACGAATATGGCAACTACTCCCGCTTTACCCGATCTACACAAATATGATAAGGTATTATTTTATGTTCATAAAATCAAGTTACTTATTTTAGTATACTATCCATTTAAGTAACTTCTCATATTTAGTAACTTTAATACTTTAAGGTTATTATTAACGATTAAATAATACATAAGGTTTAAAATGACCAACATAGTAGGTTAGGGTTAAGTACGACAATTAGGAAAGTTTAGGGTCAAAATATAAATTATCAAAGATTAAATATTAAAATGTCAAATAAAGTTATTTTAAACATTATTTTAATAAATTAATATTTAGATAATAATTTTGGACCCGTCATTATAATTTTATGTACTTTGTTGACGTACCTAGGATATTAATATTGATGCCGTGACGACCCTATTTTATTAAATCAAAAAAATAAACAAGTCTTGTTGTTTAAATAGGCCGCGACACACACCCTTTTATTTATTTCGAAACAAAACCAATCAGTGACACATTTAGCTATTTTACGATATGAAAACTATTAGAAAACAAGCATGCACGTACTCTTATTTTAACTAGTATTAGATCAGGTTCAACATATTATGAATTCTTTGTTTAAAACTCCACATGACACACCCACATGCAAAACAAAACCCAACTGATTCTCAAATATAACTCACACGTTTATATTCTTACGTCCATTTTAACTAGATGCCCACGCCCTTAATATATACAAATTAGCATGCATACGTTTCTTTATTCTTTCGTTATAATGACCAGGTGTTTAGTCGTATATTAATAAGATCATATTGGTGTTTAGATGACCAGATATAAGTACGCTGATAACGGATTCGAAAAGAAAAACTGAAACAAGGATCGACACATAAAGGTTAAATACTTCTTGTTTTTATGCAGCGCCTATAAATGGTGTTCATTCACAGATTTTTACAAACCATTTATATTCATCTTAATAAACTTATTATGAGTCATTTAACATGCTTTCATTCTTGACTACATATGATATGTTTATAGGCGTATAAGAGTTCAAACATGTGCAAAAAAAAAAACAGATTCTAATAACACATGAGTTTATAGAATGAATAAAACATTTTCCAGATCATTATTCCATGTGTTCTCTACTATCATTTCATGTGATTGATCATACGTATATATACATATATGTTTTATTTATTTCATGCAAAGTTTTTGTTATGATCTCATGTAAAACTTCTAGTTAGATAACATGCATACTGCTTCATTATAGTAACTGATTCATTAGTTATTCATGGTATCATGTTATACATATAAATGTGAAATCGAAACGAAAGAACTAGATTGAGATGTGATACGAATACCTTTGTTGCGAATCGAATGGAAGAGAACACAAGGACCCGAGACCAAAATCACAACCGAATTCAAGCAATCCAAACTCCTTTGATCCTGCTTCAAAATGCCACAACCAAAACACAAACAATCACCTTTCTTCGAACCAGAACGAATACGACCAACACCTCACCCTCGAACCAAAAACACCACCACCTTGAGCCCAAAAGAATCACGATCAACACCCTCTCTTGTTACAGCCCTCGCACTCCTTTCCAGCCTCGATACTAGGGTCTTTTTCACAGCCCAAAAACGAAAAGGAAAACAGGAACTAGTAGTCGGATTTTTATTTGTGTGTGCTAGGGTTTAGTAGGTGTTATGTGTGTGTGATAAGTTTGTTGAATAAATGAAGGGATGAGGGAGGATTATAGGGTGTTTCTGCCGAGCTTATGGGGGAGGTCAAAATGACCAAGTTTACTTCCAAATTCAAATATTCTTATCTCATATCATAGGTTATAATTAGTGTACAATTTATTTAATGTGTATTCTTTTAAAATTCGGTCTATGTGGAGACTTATGGATGTGTGATAGATAGCTAGGAAATCATGTGTGATGCATTTTATATATTTATAAGTTACATGATTAGTATTCTGTAGATTCCAAGTTGATAACTTGAAGTTAACTTAGGTTATTCATTATATGTTTTGTAGTTCTCAAGTATTAAGGTTCAAGTACTTTGGTTATATTTGAGATCAAAAGTTCATAAGACATATTGAAAATGTCGAGTGTTATAATTCTTCCCATCTAAAAAGAAAATTTCGTCCGCGAAATTGAAATAGGAAGGTCAAACGAACGTACCGAATCACGAAAAGAAATGCGGATAACTAGCACACATCGATTCTTCTGTCTCCCAAGTAGCCTCGCTATCGGGATGGTTTCTCCAAAGAATCTTGACTAACGGAATAGTTTTGTTTCTCATGACTCGATCCCGACGCTCCAAAATAGCCTCAGGCTCTTCAACAAAAGATAAGTCTTCTCGAATTTGGTCAAACGGATATGAAACAACATGGAGAGGATGATAATTATATCCCCTCAGGAGTGATACATGGAATACATTATGCACATGGGAAAGTTGCGGAGGTAATGCCAAACGATATGAGACCTCACCAACACGGTCTAAAATCTCAAACGGACCAATATAACACGGACTAAGTTTACCCCGAATCCCGAAACGTTTAACACCACGGAATGGAGAAATCTTAAGGAAAACACGATCTCCCGGACTAAACTCTAAGGCACGACGATGACGATCTGCATAGCTCTTTTTTCTAGCTTGAGCCTCCTTGAGCTTTTCTCTAGCAATAGCAACCTTCTTGTTAGTCTCCTCTATCAATTCAGGACCCTCAATGAGGCGTTCACCAACCTCATTCCAACAAACAGGAGCCCTACATTTCTGACCATACAACAGCTCAAAAGGGGCAGCCTTAATACTCACATGCCAGCTGTTGTTATAAGCAAAATCTACCAAAAACAAGTATTCATCCCAATGTCCCGTCCATTCTAGAGCACAGGACCTCAACATATCCTCCAATGTTTGAATGGTGCGTTCCGACTGCCCGTCGGTCTGCAGATGAAAAGCCATACTGAACTTGAGATGAGTACCCCAAGCTTTATGTAGACTCTTCCAGAAACGAGAATTAAAACGAGGATCCCGGTCGGATATAATAGCTGCTGGTGTACCATGTAAACGAACAATCTCCTGTTGAAAGATTCGAGCCAGATGACCAACAGAATAATCTTTCTGAATAGGTAGAAAATGAGCAGATTTAGTTAAACGATCAACAATCACCCAGATAGTATCATGCTTCTTAAATGTACGAGGCAAACCGGTAACAAAGTCCATCGAGATCTGATCCCACTTCCAAGTAGGAATATCCAAAGGCTGTAAAAGACCACTGGTGCGCTGGTGTTCGATCTTAACCTTCTGACAGGTCATACACTTAGCCACATACATCGCGACATCCTGTTTCATACCATTCCACCAAAAATGTTGCTTCAAATCTCTATACATTTTGGTAGAACCTGGATGAATAGTGAAAGAAGAACTGTGTGCTTCGGACAACACAGCTTCACGAAGAGAAGGATCGTTAGGATCGCATAAATGATCGCCAAACCAAACAACTCCATCATGATCAACCCGAAACTCTGTTTGTCTCCCTTCTTCCACATTCTGAACAATCGACCACAATTCACCATCATCCTTCTGAGCCTCCTTGATCCGTAAGATAAGGTTAGACTCAACCTTCAAACTAGCCCAGTAACCCTCATATCCACGAACACATAACTCTACATCCATCTGCTCCAAATCATTGAGTATCCTAGGCTCGATCTCAAAACTAGCAATCATGCCCGACTTTCTACTGAGAGCATCCGCCACCACATTAGCTTTACCGGATGATACTGAATGTTGGCGTCATAATCTTTCAAAAGTTCCAACCAACGCCTCTGTCTCATGTTCAACTCCTTCTGCGTGAAAATATACTTGAGGCTCTTATGGTCTATGAAGATGTCACATGTCTCACCATATAGATAATGCCTCCAGATCTTCAGAGCAAAAACTACCGCCGCTAGCTCTAAATCATGAGTCGGGTAATTCTCTTCATACAGTTTCAACTGTCGAGATGCATAGGTGATCACCTTCCCATGCTGCATGAGAACACATCCCAAACCCTTCTTTGATGCATCACTGTATATTTGATAACCACTTGTACCCGAAGGAAGAGTAAGAATAGGAGCCGAGACTAATCGTTTCTTCAATTCCTCAAAACTTTGTTCCCGCTCCTCAGTTCATACAAACTTCTCACTTTTCCTCATCAGCTGTGTCATAGGCAAAGCTATACGTGAGAATCCCTCTACAAACCTCCGATAATAACCAGCAAGCCCCAAGAAACTCCTGACCTCAGTCACATTCGTAGGTCTTGGCCATTTTGTGATAGCCTCAACCTTTGCCGGATCCATTTTGATACCATCAGCGGATACGACATGACCCAGAAATGCTACTTGTCTTAACCAAAACTCACACTTAGAAAACTTGGCATACAACTTCTTCTGCCGCAGGATCTCCAAAACAATGCGAAGATGCTGCTCATGCTCCTCCTTCGTCTTAGAATATACCAAAATATCATCAATGAACACAATAACAAACTTATCAAGGTACTCATGGAATACGCGGTTCATCAAATCCATGAAAACAGCTGGAGCATTCGTTAGCCCAAATGGCATCACGAGGAATTCATAGTGACCATACCTAGTGCGAAATGCAGTCTTAGAAACATCTTGCTCCTTCACCCGCAACTGATGGTAACCTGATCTCAAATCGATCTTAGAGAAGAATTTGGCTCCCTGGAGCTGATCAAACAAATCATCAATACGGGGAAGCGGATAACGGTTTCGAATGGTAATATGTTTCAACTCACGGTAATCGATACATAACCTCATACTTCTATCCTTCTTTTTCACAAACAACACCGGAGCACCCCAAGGAGAAACACTTGGACGGATAAAACCAGAATTAAGAAGATCCTGCAACTGTTCTTTTAATTCCTTCAACTCAACAGGAGCCATACGGTAAGGAGCTTTAGATATGGGTTCGGCACCCGGAATCAGATCAATGCTAAATTCAACCTCTCGCTCGGGTGGCATACCCGGTAATTCATCAGGAAAAACATCAGGGAATTCACAAACAACGGGATGATCATTAATACAAGGACCGTCTAAAGAAGTATCTTTAATTGAAGCCAGAAAACCATTACAACCATGAGAAAGTAGTGAACGAGCTTTTAGAGCAGAAATGATCTTAATAGAAATACCAGGTTTGGAACCTTGGTAAACAAATTCCGGAGCATACAAATTACCAAATATAACTCGTCTGGTATGACAATCAATTGTCGCCCGATGCTCGGACAACCAGTCCATACCCAAGATGATATCAAAATCGTACATATCCAGTGGAAGCAAATTGGCAGAACGGATTTTATCGTCAAAACGAATAGGGCAGTTTAGATATTCACGATCAATAATCACACGATTCTTCATAGGAGTAGAGATAGATAGAGTTTGTTTTAATGGTGTTGCAGGTATATTAATATGTTTAGCAAATGAGTTAGAAATCACTGAATGTGTAGCACCCGTGTCAAATAAAGTAAAAGCTGTACGACCAAATAAATGAAGAGTGCCCGAAACAGTACTTGAAGTACTGGCAGCCTGGTGCCTGGTCAAGGAATGAACTCATCCCTGGGTAGCCTGCTGACGATCGCTCCCATAACCCCTGTTGTTCTGTTGACGATCACCACCATATCCCCGGTTGTTGTTGGTACCATTTTTCTGAGGACAATCCCTGGCCATGTGTCTGGTATCACCACATAGAAAACACGCCCCAATAGCCCTATAACACTGTTTACCCGGATGTGTCTTCCCGCAAGAGTTGCAGGGAATTGAAGTAGCCCGATCACCATTTCCTTTCTGCCTATATGAACCTGAAGTACGATAGTCCTGTCGACCACGGTTTTGCTGATCCCCCCGCTGATAATCGCGATTTTGATAATCGCGTCCAGATCTGTAGTTACCCTGATCCGGTCTACCATATCCTCGATAATCATGGCCCCTACGATCACCTCCTCTAGTATTGCTCCCTCTCTGACCATTACCCTGTCCTGACTGCACTGGCTCTCCCTCATAGTTCCTCTTCACTCCCTGTTTGGCCCTTTCCTTTAGAATCTCCAGATTACGAACCGCATTCACCACTTGGGCGACATCATCAAAGTGTGTGTTGACAATACCCTCCAGAATCTCGTTCCTTAACGCCCATTTGAACTTCTTTTCCTGTTCAGCCTGAGTGCCAGCTCTTGCACCCATAAAACCAGCCAACCTAAGGAACCTCTTCATAAAATCTGTACTAGTCTCCATTTCGTACTGGTAGATATTATGGTACTCACGCTCAAAATTTTCCTGTTCGGACACTAGAAAATAATGAAGAAGGAAGATTTCCCGAAAACCAGCCCAAGTCAAAGTAGTCATAAAGTCATCACCCTTGGCCGCCTTATATGACTTCCACCAATTTAGGGTATCGCCCTCAAACTTGTAAGCCGCCAACCTCGCTTTGAACTCGTCCCCGCATCCTAACACCTCAAACACCTTTTCAATATGACCGAGCCAATCCTCCGCCTCAGAAGGAGAAGAAACGGAACAGAATGATTTGGGTTTCTGTTTTGAGAATTTCTCAAACCATGTAGCGATAGTAGATGGTGGGTTACCACCACCCTAACCTCCACTAGAACCTGGGTGGTTGCGATGCATCTCTTCAGCAATACGGACAGAAATGTTGGGAATCAATGCGTCAACCCGCCGCTGAACTGCTGCTTCAAAGGCAGGGTTGGAAGTGAATTCATCGGTGAAACGAGTGTTAACCATCTGAAAGATCATAAACGAACCAACGAAAGAAATTAACGGTTAGGAATCAAAATACGAAAGGAAAGATCGAATCAAAAGGAAGCCTAATGTCTACCCAATCCTCACATGTCGTAGTCAAAGTCCTACAGGTCAAAACCTAGAGCTCTGATACCATAATTGTAACACCCCAACCCGAGAAGGGTTAACGTATCACATTATGGTGACATATCAGAACATACAAAGAATAATACGCAAGCGGAACACTTCATAAATAACATAAGTCATGAACATCAAGACTTAAACATTACAAAATCCAAAATAAGTCTAAAGAAAATAAATGAAGTAAATAATCCAACATAATCCCAACATCCAACATAAGTTCCATAATCATCCAAACAATGGGGAAACTAAATAGGGTAGGTCCGCTATGCTCCTACTCTCAACACTCGAGCCCAGATTCCCGCTTATTACCTGCCGCATGGAAAAGAAAACGCGGCAGAGCATAAAAAGCCCAGTGAACAGATATATATATGCAAAGCAAAGGTAATAAGCAAACGAAATGAGAAGGATCATAAGAATGAGCATAATGTATCACCAGTTTAATGAATGAAGCATAATAGAGATATCAAATGTAAGCATAATCAGATAATAATCAGAATCATAGAGCACGTATCAACAAAGGCTTGTCTACCCGAGCCACTCGAATAGACACAAAGAAATATAGGAAAGCCACGAGACGACCTACCTGAGGCACTCGAATAGGTCTCCTACCACATAATCATATATCCGACAAAGCCTACATGCACAAAGAGGGGAGACCTCTAAGTACCAAATGGAGTCGCGAGCCTCCAAACGTGAAGAAGTGTAAGCACACACTCACATTCACCCTACACAGAACAGAATATCTAGGATGCATCCATACGCCCCCCCTACAAAGCAAATCATACATATCATAATAATCCAGAGCTCATAACATATCATATCAAATAGGGACACCGTGGATCAATCACACCTCCACAGAAAGTGTCATGCCATTGGTGCTTCAATGACATGCCCATGGTACCTCCATGAGTAGAATAAAAACTCGGGCATCAGAACAGAACAAATCATATCAAATCATATCGAATAATCAAATCATATCCAACAGAACATAGCAACTGAACTGAATCATATCATAGCAAACGAATAGCAGACAGATATCAAATCATAGAATCATATCAAAGGAATCATATCAAGGAATCATATCAAACGAATCATATCAAAGCTCATATCAGAAGATCATAACAAAGGGATCATAGCAATGGCATATCAAAAGGGAATCATAGCAGTGTCAAGGATCAAGAGAGTCATGAGAAGTCCCTACTGAAAAGGGAAGAATATCTGTACCTTAAGCAAAGCAAATAACCAACCACAGCAAGCAAACGAATATGGCAACTACTCCCGCTTCACCCGATCTACACAAATATGATAAGGTATTATTTTATGTTCATAAAATCAAGTTACTTATTTTAGTATACTATCCATTTAAGTAACTTCTCATATTTAGTAACTTTAATACTTTAAGGTTATTATTAACGATTAAATAATACATAAGGTTTAAAATGACCAACATAGTAGGTTAGGGTTAAGTACGACAATTAGGAAAGTTTAGGGTCAAAATATAAATTATCAAAGATTAAATATTAAAATGTCAAATAAAATTATTTTAAATATTATTTTAATAAATTAATATTTAGATAATAATTTTGGACCCGTCATTATAATTTTATGTACTTTGTTGACGTACCTACGATATTAATATTGATGCCGTGACGACCCTATTTTATTAAATCAAAAAAATAAACAAGTCTTGTTGTTTAAATAGGCCGCGACACACACCCTTTTATTTATTTCGAAACAAAACCAATCAGTGACACATTTAGCTATTTTACGATATGAAAACTAATAGAAAACAAGCATGCACGTACTCTTATTTTAACTAGTATTAGATCAGGTTCAACATATTATGAATTATTTGTTTAAAACTCCACATGACACACCCACATGCAAAACAAAACCCAACTGATTCTCAAATATAACTCACACGTTTATATTCTTACGTCCATTTTAACTAGATGCCCACGCCCTTAGTATATATAAATTAGCATGCATACATTTCTTTATTCTTTCGTTATAATGACCAGGTGTTTAGTCGTATATTAATAAGATCATATTGGTGTTTAGATGACCAGATATAAGTACGCTGATAACGGATTCGAAAAGCAAAACTGAAACAAGGATCGACACATAAAGGTTAAATACTTCTTGTTTTTATGCAGCGCCTATAAATGGTGTTCATTCACAGATTTTTACAAACCATTTATATTCATCTTAATAAACTTATTATGAGTCATTTAACATGCTTTCATTCTTGACTACATATGATATGTTTATAGGCGTATAAGAGTTCAAACATGTGCAAAAAAAAAACAGATTCTAATAACACATGAGTTTATAGAATGAATAAAACATTTTCCAGATCATTATTCCATGTGTTCTCTACTATCATTTCATGTGATTGATCATACGTATATATACATATATGTTTTATTTATTTCATGCAAAGTTTTTGTTATGATCTCATGTAAAACTTCTAGTTAGATAACATGCATACTGCTTCATTATAGTAACTGATTCATTAGTTATTCATGGTATCATGTTATACATATAAATGTGAAATCGAAACGAAAGAACTAGATTGAGATGTGATACGAATACCTTTGTTGCGAATCGAATGGAAGAGAACACAAGGACCCGAGACCAAAATCACAACCGAATTCAAGCAATCCAAACTCCTTTGATCCTGCTTCAAAACGCCACAACCAAAACACAAACAATCACCTTTCTTCGAACCAGAACGAATACGACCAACACCTCACCCTCGAACCAGAAACACCACCACCTTGGGCCCAAAAGAACCACGATCAACACCCTCTCTTGTTACAGCCCTTGCACTCCTTTCCAGCCTCGATACTACGGTCTTTTTCACAGCCCAAAAACGAAAAGGAAAACAGGAACTAGTAGTCGGATTTTTATTTCTGTGTGCTAGGGTTTAGTAGGTGTTATGTGTGTGTGATAAGTTTGTTGAATAAATGAAGGGATGAGGGAGGATTATAGGGTGTTTCTGCCGAGCTTATGGGGGAGGTCAAAATGACCAAGTTTACTTCCAAATTCAAATATTCTTATCTCATATCATAGGTTATATTTAGTGTACAATTTATTTAATGTGTATTCTTTTAAAATTCGGTCTATGTGGAGACTTATGGATGTGTGATAGATAGCTAGGAAATCATGTGTGATGCATTTTATATATTTATAAGTTACATGATTAGTATTTGGTAGCTTCCAAGTTGATAACTTGAAGTTAACTTAGGTTTTACATTATATGTTTTGTAGTTCTCAAGTATTAAGGTTCAAGTACTTTGGTTATATTTGAGATCAAAAGTTCATAAGACATATTGAAAATGTCGAGTGTTATAGTTGTTATTGTTTGTTGAGGTGAGTCAAGTACTGGAATATTATCAGGTTGAGTAGCGGAATTAAGTGAGACCTCAGTAGAACGGTATTCAATTGTATCATCAAACAGTGGAGCAAACAAGGTTTCAAATTCTTTGCGGTTGAGTGGCAATGGTTCAGCCGAAGAGTCCGGAGAGTTAAGACGGTTGAATTCGGGTCCTAAGCTGTGTTGCTCAGAAGCCATTTGTGTGAGTTCATCAAAATTAGCGTGAATGGTTTCTTGAATTTCTCTTGTTCGACGATTCCATATCCGAAAACCTTTAGAATTTTTACAGTATCCAACAAACACTCCGATGTCAGCCTTTGCTTTAAGTTTACCTAAATCATCACGATCATTTTTCGGATAACAAAGTGCTCCAAATACGTGAAAGTAATCGATGTTCGGTTTTCTTTTGTGAACAATTTGATAAGGTGTTTTTGATGGCGTTTTGTGATCATGCAACGGTATTGGGTATATCATGCGGTTGAAACAGCTTCCGCCCATAAGTAATCTGGTAATTGAGCATTAATCAACATAGTTCTAGCAGCTTCCACTAACGTCCTGTTGCGTCTTTCAACAACTCCATACTGTTCTGGGCTTCTAGGAATAGATGTTTGATGTTCAATTCCCACTTTCTCAAAATATGACCGAAGTGTCTGATTCTTAAATTCAGTTCCATTGTCAGTTTTGACTATTCGTACCGTGTTGCGTAACCGAACTTGAATTTTAGTGAGAAAGGTGATGATCATGGAAGGAGCCTGATCTTTACTTTGTAAAAAATAAACCCAAGTCCATCTGGAGTAATCATCCACAATTACAAGAATGTAGCGTTTACCGTTGATACTTTGAACACGCATCGGTTCACACAAATCCATATGAAGCAATTGTAGAACATGATTCGTACTGTGCTCAGGTTTAGAAGGAAAATGAGCGCGAGTACTTTTTCCTTGTTCACAGGCTGAACATAAGTGATCTTTGGTAAAACGGAATCTTGGAAATCCATCAACAAGTTTGTACCGAGCAAGTTCAGTCATAGTTTTGAAATTCAAGCGCGAAAGACGTTTGTGCCATAACCAAGATTTAGTCGATTCCGCTTTGGAGAGAAGACATATCGGAGATGTAGCAATCATATCTGACATTGATATTGTATAAAGGTTAGAACCACGTGTGCCAGACATTAGATCGTTTCCTTGTAAGTCACGACCGAAACAAGTTTTCTCACGAAATGCAACTTCTAGATCCCCATCACAAAATTGACCAACAGAGAAAAGGTTGTGTCCAAGGCCTTCCACATAATAAACACGACTGATTTCAATGTTCCCACTGACATAGTCACCATATCCCATGATTAAAGCGTAGTGATCATTCCTGAATCTGACAGTACCAATGAACTTTGAGAGAAAGTTGTGTAACAGTTTGAGATTGCCTGTCATATGTCGGGTGCATCCACTATCAACAATCCAGAGAACAATCTGTACCACCTGCATCATAAGAAGAAGACACGGATGGAACAGAAGTAAGGGTGGAACCCAAAGAAAGTGCGGGTTCCTGTTGGTTAGAAGCACATGTATTCAACAATTTAGGAAGCCATTTGAAGTCTGGTTTATGTTGTAACCAACGTTGCCAATTCCAACTAGTTTTTGCTTTCTTAATGGTGAATTCACTAGTAGTTGGCTTATTCCTAGATTTGTTCTCTGCACTTATGGGGGTAACTTCAACTTCATTAGAAATTGTAGAAGGCGGCTTTCCTAAGATAGACTTAGAGGTAGTAGTGGGCCTAGAAGGAATGCGTGTCCTACGTTTCTTATGACGATTAAGAAGAGAATTAGCTATACATTTTGTATGATCACCAGATGATACGTTTTTACGACAAAACACACAAGATGCATTAATATTCAAAACATTCAAAGGTTCATCATTCGTTACATTTAGATTTTGATTAGAATTTGCCAGATTAGAATCTAAATCTGATGCAACATGAGTTTTATTCAAATTCCTAAGTTGATCTTCTACTTCTTGAGCTTCTAGTGGTCCTCTTTTACGTTGCCAGAGCCTATTCTTCTTTTTTACTTTTTCGCTTGGGTCTGCTAACGCTAGTAGTGGAGACTAGTCCTGTAGAAGTGGAGTTATCAATATTAGTATTTTGAACAACATTTCCTGTAGCAGTTTTGTCTAATTGATACATTCCTTGTGCTATCACCGTGGTGTCAACCATCTTTCCTTTTTGAAGTAACTTAATTTTCTCTTTCAAATCAATGATGATGTGATTTTTATCCTGAATTTTAGACTCAAGTTTCACGTTGCAATAATTAATGTCATCGCGGTTTTGTTGCCATTCGACGTTTTCGATTTTTAAATCCGCAATTTCTTTCTCGTATTTGAGACAGAGACTTTTTAAAGACTCATTGTTTTTGCAAAAAAGACAAGAGTTTGAATTATTTTTCTTTTGAAGTTTAAATTATGTTTCAATACTTTGAGCTTGACACCATTCAAGCCTTTGTTTGAGTTGACAAATTTCTTTTGAAAATTGTTTTGTCACATCATCATTATTTATTCTCAGCTTGTCATTTTCATGTTTAAGTGTCTCGATTTCCACATTCAACAAGTTATTATCAACACAAAGATTATCCACAAGCATAGAAGTACCAGATTTATAGAGATCATTCATGATAACAGAATAAATATCAGCATTGAGAACTTGTTCCAAGAGTCGATCAGCATCATTTTTTAAAATTCTATTTCTTTGCTTTTGAACCAAAATCTCATTTTCAATTGAGTTGAAAACGTTTATCATAGTTTTGACCTCGTTTTGAAGTTCCGGTTCCCACCGTGTAGCACAGAGACGGAGGTGTTTGACAATTGGCAACATTTGTTTTTGAAAAATATCTCTCTTTTCTCGCTCGTAAGCGGATTGAAAAGTTTCAATTTTTATTTCAGAATTGCGTTCAATTGTTTCCTCCAAAATTTCGATGTCTTCCATAAAAGTTTTGTAATAATTTAAGACACGACAATTTTTCGGTAAAGGTGTAACTTCACCGGATGATGGTAAAGGACCATTTATTTGTGCTATAGGTTGGACAGGGGCCGCATTAGAGGATGAAACATATGACTCAGTGACATACCATGATTTCTCAGGTAATTCCTTTTGAGGAACAAAAGATTTAGAAATATGAGGAGCTTTTGAATAATCATATGGTGTCCACTATTGAACATAACTCATTTTTGATCGACTCTCGTCTTCAAGTTCTTCCTCTTCTTCAGTATCAAAAACAACAGCACGCACAATCGTATTATCAAGCAAATGGTCCATACTGTAAATTTTAGGAATTTCTTTGAATGCCGTGTGAAGAAACATTGAATTGTAATCGCCAAGTGCAAATCCTTTATCGGGTCTCGGTTTTAAAGTAAATTTCTGAATTGTTGTGACAGAGTTCCCGTGTTTGTAAACAATATTACGAAATTCTTTGAGTTATTTTTCACGATCAACAATCTCACCAAGTAAGTTATCTATGTACTTCCTTTTTCGTATTTTATGTTCACAAAAATCCTTTTTGCAACTCGACAATTTTGTTTCTGTTTTTGAAAGTACTGTTTGAAGACGTTCAACTTGCATTTTCAGTTCACACTTTTCACTTTCGAGTTTAGAAATCAACTTTCCGTTTGACTCAATTAAATCTTGCATTTTGTGTTGAAGATCTTGTTCTTTGTTATAAGAATCTTGAAAAGCTTTTTCAAAACTTTTTGCATGTTTAATCTTGTCTTCCTAATTTGAAAGTAGAATTTTATAACACTCAATATCTCTTGCAAGTGACGCATTTCTTTCTTTTTAAACTTTGTTTTGCTTGTTGCATTTTATGATTTGCAATTGTTGTGCATTCAGTTGTTTAGATAACAATATGAGGTCAGGGTCTGGATCAAATGATGGTTCATGTTGTTCTATATGATCATGTTTATCATTCTCAATAGGATCATCAAATGAAACAACTGTGTCATCATCAAATATGACAACTGTGCTTATTTGTTCATCTGTTTAAGAAGATGAAGATGAGTCAGATGGAACAATGTAGAACCCAAGAATCACCTTCTGGAGGACGAGGTTGATCAAAATACGCCATTATTCTAGAGAGAGAAAGTAGAGAGAGAAAGGTTGAGAAACTATGTGTTTTATAAATAAGAAATAAAGTGAAGCTTACACACTTTCCAACACCCCTCATGGAGAGTCATGAGGGGTATTTATAGGCTCATTACCCTACATGTTTGCCTATTCTACATAAGTAGTCCTTGTAGTTTCTAATCTAGTCCAATTCACTTGTGTGACGTTATCTTTATAAAAGAGCGAGGCTAACAAACAACTTGCGCCATATCTGATTCAGAAGCAGAAGGTGAGGCTATATCATGTATAAAGCATGTATTGAGGTCATGTACCTGAGACAAGCCGTCAGTGTCATACACTGGACCTGAATCATTAAGCTGAAGTTCCTGCATGTTGGCCATAAGCATCACAGCTGCATTGGCTTCCAGATCTTCCATGTCATCGTCATTGTTCACATTTTCCATGAAGTTGTTATCCTGTTCAGGGAAATGTCCATCTTTTTCATCTTGAAGAGCCATGAGTAATGCCTGTTTGTGAAACTTACTACCCCGAGTTCTCGGTTTAGGACATGCTGTCGCTATATGACCTTGTTCATTATAGCACCACACTGCATTCCCTGAGTTTGAGTTCCTAGTTGCAACTGGTTCAGACCTTTGCTGAGAAGAGCCTGAGTTGTTCCTGAACCCTCCATTGTTATTAAACCTCTGACCATTCCCAAAATTTCCTGAAGAACTTCCTGAACCAGATCGACCAAAGTTACGATTCTGAATTTCCACTCTTCCATCGTTGACAACAGCTTGATTCCTTGTGTTAGAATATGAACGTTGACGGTTGTTTGTTTTGTTGGAGAATTTGCTAAAAGCATGAGCAATAAGAGCAAGTCCTTGATTCAACGTAGTAAAGGCATCATCGTCATCTTCATTGGAGTTGGAGTAATACACTGCATCATTGTTGTTTAATGAAACAAGTTGAGTAGAAGTATTATGTGGGGATGAATCATAAGGGATCATTTGGTTCGAGGTAGAAGATTGTGGATAACTGAAGTAGTTTTTCTCTTGAACATATGCATGATTTGACATAGGTGGTGGAGCATAGGGAGATTGAGCTACGAGTGCCAAAGAATTTGGTCTTGGTGTTGGTGAGTATCCTCCTCGAAGAGCTCTATCTTTTTCCACTTCAGGTTCATGGTGTTTCAGAAAATCATACAACAACCCATATGGTGCATCATGAAGATTTTTGGTTTGTCGAACAAATGTCACATATTTATGCCAATCTGGACCAAGACTACCAACGAATTTGGAATTCACTACGATCCTTGGTATTGTGATTTTGTGACGTTCCAGATCATTGACCACATTTGTGAAACGATGATAGTAGGATTCAAGTGACTCTCCTGGTTCAATTGTGATGTCAGTGTATTCCATGTAGAGTTTGGATCCCATATCATCTTTGTTCAATTGAGTGCCTTCCATAAGGAGATGAACATGTTCCCACATAGCTTTGGCGGTTTTCTGAGCATCGACACTTTGATAAATTGGATTAGGTATACCTTGAAGTATATAAGCCATTGCATACTCATCAGCTTCACGATGTAATCTTTGTTCTTCTGTGAGTTGAGATTCTGGAAGAGGTCTATCACCAGGAGGATGTGGAGGATCAACAGTTGGATCACCAATTTCAAATCTTGTTGGCCACTCAAATGGTCCTTCAAGTATCACTTGTTTCAAGAATTTCCCATGAGGTTTCTTTAGTTCAAGAAATCGTAAGAATCGACTTGACCATTGAACATAGTTCCCAGGTGTTAGCATTGGAGGTGTTTCAATTGATCCTGCCTCATGTCGGGATTGTTGAGTTGTAATAACTTCACACATTCTGTCAACCAGTGAGGTTGTTTGGAGGAAAACTGAGTGTTTTGTTGAGATATTTGATATGGTTGTTGTTGAGGAATGATTTGATGTTGTTGCATCATGAGATATTGTGGTTGTGGATTAAACGGTTGTTGATGAAAGTGTGATTGAGACGGTTGTTGATATGATTGTTGCGGTTGCTGAAACGATTGTTGCGGTTGTTGATACGATTGTTGGTAAGTTGATGAAATTTGAGCAGAGTTTCCCCTAGTAGGTTGCCACAAAGAACCTAACTCGATAAACGATTAGGTAAAAGGCTAACTCGCCAACTTAAGATTCCAAACTCGGTAAGAAACAAAGATCCTAACTCGAAAGAATACTGTAACTCGATAGAATTTGTAACCCAAACTCGAAAGAGAAATTTCAAACTCGCTAAGTTATAACAATCCCAAACTCGGTATGACCAATTTCTTACTCGACAGAAACACGATGAACAGTAACCGAATATTAAGAATATCACTTTTAAACCTAGTTTTTCTACCAAATCAAACCTAAATCAACCTATATTATCCCTTGGCAAATGATACCACTTGTTAGGTCACCATTTTACAACATAATCACTTAGAGATCTAGAGAGAGAAAGTAAGTAGAGAGAGAGAGAGTGGAAGGAAACCTAAATAAGAAATGAAAGACTAATAATAATATTAAGAGAACCAACAACCTCAAATGAGGTTATACATTACTATTTATAGGTAAGGATTAGGGCTTCACCACACTTAGACAATATTACATACTTAGCCCTTAGACTTTATCCAAACCTATAAACTAAGCATTAAACTTTATAAAACTTATAGAATAACTAACGTATTAACTAAATATTGCAACCTATAACAAAATTCAATGACCGACACTTGAAATAATAAAGTCTATTCCCAACAGTAGACAATCGGATGATCCTATATTCGTTTTCTGAGATGTTCATGTGGATGAAGGTAGGAACATGAAGAAGCCGCGTTTGTATTCCTTGAAGAGGATGTCTCAGAAGAAGATTCATGAGCAAACAGGTTTTAGTACAGAGCATCTTCAAGAGGAGCAAATGAATTCACTTCAAAAGAATAGTCGACTGCAGTGCCTTGATGTACTGAAAGAGATTGAAGGTTTGACGATGATGGTGAGTAACTTGCAGATTGAGCATCTTGATCAATTCAAGTAGACACTGATGAACCATTTGAGTTGTACAGAACTGGAGCAGCAGTAGTGATGAGGCAAAAAATGATCCGTTTTTAGGGGGTCATTTAAGCCCGAATCCGACTTTATTTGATCAAATATTGCCCTAAATCGTTCCTTTTGTGATTTTAGGTGTTTGGAGAGTGAATTCTGGAAAAGAAGCCATTTTGGACGTTTTTGGAGCATAAAAGTGAAGAAAACGGCTAAGTACCAAGTTTCCATGCTGAAGATACAAGGTGACGGCGTTAAGACTACCATCTTGACGGCGTCAGACATGAAGAATTAAATACCGTAGGTGGTGACGGCGTCAGAAGCCATCATGACGGCGTCAAAGTGGCAAGAATAAAATACCGTGGTTGATGACGGCGTCACATAGGCCGTCATAAGTGGATCAAGGCCGTCCAAGGAAGTATATGGCGGCGAGGTAACGGCGTCACATGTTACTCTTGACGCCGTCAGCCTGTTTTTCCTATATATAGTTTTCTAGTTTTTTCATTAAAAAGAGAAAAGTTTTGGTGAAACCCTAAAGACGATTTTGGTGCATCTTTTACAGGTTTTTCAAGGGTTCCAAACCCTTGAGACCTTGCATTGTAATTGAGATAAGTGTTCTTTCAATTCAATCAATATGTCTATGTGTTGGTTGTTTATATCTTGTTCTTGTCTCAATTCCACTATGCTAGGCTAGATCTCTTTTGTGTTTGCTTAGATCTAATGAAACCTAGATGTTGATTATGTGTTGATTACTTGTCTATTCTTGTTTTGGATGAACGATATTATATGTTAGGCTTAAGAAAACTGGCAGATCTCCAAATGGTAACATGCTTGAACGTCTTAAGAAACATGAACCGAGGTGTACTAGGTCTTTATTGGTTGTATTTAATGCATGAGCCACTGTTTACAATCCCTATAGTTGTGCTGGGTCATGGTGTAGGAGGAGATAAGAGCTCATAGAGTTGGGGAGTTATGTATGCCACCCCACGAATGGTATTAAGGAATACAATCCGTCATCCATACAAGTGTAACAAGTAATTAACGTGTAAAAGATATCTAGGGAGTAGTGAAGTCTAAGTAAACACAATTTCTCCAACCACTGCTCACAACCTTAGTATAATTTAGTTTAATTTCATTTTTAGTATTTTATTTCAATTATATAATAGATTTGGGTTAGTTGAATAGCAACTAATTCCACCCACTCTTCCAAAACCCGAGATTTTACTTGCTTTTATAAAAAATATAAAAATACAAAAATAATCATCCCTCATCTCTAGAACTATTAATTAGGTTTTCTAATCCTAGCGACACTATTCCTAAGCTGAACGATCAATCCCCCGGTACTTGTCACTATACTATACTACAATGATCAGGTACACTGCCTGGTGGGGGTTGTAAGCTTCTCGAGATCCCTCGAGAGGTAAAGCAAGGTGCGATTCCCACGCATCAAGTTTTTTGGCGCCGCAGCCCGGGGAATAGTTATTGTCTAGGTTAGGATTTCTTTTTATTAGGTCTACTTGCTAGATTCCTTTCTAGTAAGATTTTTATTTTTATTTTTTAGGTCTTCTTTAGTCTATCTTGTTTCTTTGTGTCTTTGTTCGTAAACTGTTTCGATGGATAACAATAACATTGATCGGCTGATTCCTGTTATTCGTGTTTTTCGTCGTAGGATGTTCCAACTGCCCGCCCCACTTCCTTTAGCAGAAAATGAGAACCCACCTAACCTCTCACCCAACCACCACTTTGACAATAATTCTGAGCTAGAAGAGTCTGATCATGATGATGACCGTAGGGCTAGTCCTTTTTACTATTCAGACTCCGATGAGGATCTTGATGATGGTGACGTAATCAATGAGGATAGAATGGAAGAGGAAATAAACCCTCTTAGGTATGTGGACCCTAGAACTAGGATCGAGTGCGATAGTTCATTTAACATGCAATTCCCTTGTAAGTTGGATTTAAGAGCTTTAACGCCTATCTCAACTCATCTCTTCCGATGAACATAATTTCACGTAACGAATACAATAAAATCATGGTAGATGAGTTAGAATACAAAGGGGACAACATTATTGCTAAGGAAATACCATTGCACGTGTTTGTAGGAAGGTTGGTTTATCTTGTTGAATTCATGGTTATGGAGAATCTAGGAGAATTTATTGATAATAAATTGACCCAAGTTGTGTTTGGAAAACCCTTCAAACGGTTGACCAACCTTGTTGAAAAACTCATAGAAGGGCTAATTACATTCTCGAATGGGGATGAAGATTTTTTCTATCAAATGCCCCGCGCACACCCTAGGTTCAAAGATTTTTCCATGGAAAAGTGTAGTAGGTATCCGCCCATGGAAATGCTAAGTGAGAATGATAAGAGAAAGGGATTTAAGTACACGCATGAAAAGAATAAAAAGTACTATCGCGGGTGCCTAGAGTTAGGAGAAGAATATAAGAAAGATGAGGCGACAATTAGATGGCTCACACTTGGTTATGTGAGCATAAGCGATACACGATAGCCCATGACTTTGAGTCTAGCTACAAGACTCGTAAATAAAGAAAAGCGCTTCTTGGGAGGCAACCCATGTTTTGTGTGATTTTATTTGTTTGATTGTTAATTGCTTCCGTATGCATGCTTTATTTTTATTGTTGGTTGATCATGTTTCTCAATTAAAATGTGGAAATACTTTATTATGTTGTTTGGCCTAGTCTTAACTTCAACCTAAAGGTATTTTTGCAAAAGATAAGTGTAAGGGGAAACCCCAAATATGTTTTTAAGAAACAAACCGATCATGATTCTCCACAATATTTAATGAACATGTATATTCGTATTTGTTAGAGTCAAATGCTTGTATTGAGTCATAATGAAGTTTTGCAGGATTTTCCAGGAAGTAGGACGAAGTTTTTCTAGAAATTTTCTGGAAACTTAACATAAGAATTTCTGCAGGTCCATTCTGACGGCGTCAGGGCATTACTCTTGACGGCGTCAGGAGTTAAAAATCTGGAAATTTTACCAGTTTTTGTTTTTCTAACGGAGTCTTATGGTTTTTGTGAATTATTAAGTTTTATAATCTCCAGGAAATCTGCAAACTTCATTCCACAAGCATTATATCTTACTTTGTTTTCTAGGATTTAGTAACTTATATAGGATGCCGCCGATTTTACGCGAGGTTGCCTTGTCTATTGTTGTCAGGATTTACAGGTTATTTATGACAAGAAGATGATTTATATTCTGGAAGGGAAGCTTTGATTGTTCGTTTTCTTGGAGGAAGATTTAACCTGACCAACCTATAATCCATACCGAGCGAATCAGGGGAGTATTTGATTTCATTCTCTTTACTTTTTCACTTTTACATTCTTTACTTGAACATTGGGGACAATGTTCATCCTAAGTGTAAGGGGAGGGTAAAAAGATGATACCATACATATGCACTTTCGCTTGAGTTTGTTTTGTTTAATGGTAGATGTGTAATAAAACTATGAGAAATACTTGTTAGTGTAATTTTAGCGTCAAATTTAAAATTTTTTACAACATTTAGGAGTGAAACTTTAGCCATAGCAAGCATCTCATGGATAGGAGGTTGTATGACTAGCACATAAACATATATTCAGAAAATTTTTCCACCAAAAAATGTGAGGTTCGCCTTTAGATTTGATAGGAAAAGCATTCATTATTGGTGCTTATGAGTGTACCGGTAGCATTTAGATTCTAGAACTTGCGTTAGTGATGCATCCCGAGACCGCTAGTGAGACTACATTAGTGTGGTAGGATTTACTACATGATAAGAGGCATTAGGATCACCCTTGTGTTAAACCCGTATTATAATTACTTGACCATTTAAGTCATATTACTTGGCTAGTTAAGTCAACTAATTTTTCCCACACCCTTTGCGTTGTACTCATTTTTAGTACACGATACCCCTAGTACACCCCTCCGAGCCTATCTTTTCGTTTCTAACTTTAAGCATCTTACTTAAAGGAAGAATTTGCTACACCCCACTTAAATGTACAACCAAATCGCCTTAGCCTTCCGTGTATGCGCTCGTTTTTAGTGCATTATTGTTATTTGTCAAACCCTAAGTTAACTTTCTAATTGATTACATGGTTGCTAAGTCGAGTCATATCCTTATACATATTTTTTTGGGACGATTGGGACTCATGGGTAAGTACTTATTTTATGGAGTAATGGGGAAGAACATCATATATTACCCCCCATATGTACGTTAATCTTAAAAGTGCTCCAAGTGTTTTGATTTTTTTAATTTGAGTCATTAGAATAGTTTAATGTAAAGTATGTAAAGATTCAAGTGTAAGGGGAATGCTCAAACCCCTATGATGTATTATTTTGGATGGTAGGGTAAGAGTGTATGCAAAAAAAAAAAAAAAAAAAAAAAAAAAAAAAAATCGAAAAAATTAAGAAAAAGAAAAAAAAATAGAAAAGAAAGAGAGAAAAAACATACGGACTACCATCCCGTTTTCATTCTATGTTCATTTTATGTTTCTATTATTTTTCATTTATTAGCTTAAGTCGAGTCTAGTCTTGGCTTAGCAACGCCATCTTGTACATGTAATTAACTAAGATTGTTAACGCGCCACCAGTAAAATTTCCTTTATCCAACAAAACCGTGTAATTCATATCCCTATACCTAACGTTACAACCTTTTGAAAGACCTCTTTGATAGTTTATCCTAGGTGCTTACGCCATGTGGTGGAGGTTTGATCCTTTCCCAAGCCTATGGTAATCTATTTTGTTATGACAGGTAGTGAGAGATATCTTCCATTTCCATAATGTTATATTACTTTATTACATCCGAGAGATGTGAGTATCTAAACACTATTTGCGAGGTGCTTGTGTATGACCTCCGTGCTTGTCTATTGGTCTTTAGTGGAACGATTATTTGTTGTAATTACTTTTATATTAGTGTTAAATGACCCCTAACTTGTCTTTTGAGTAGAATAAAAGCTCATTTGCTTGAGGACAAGCAAATCTCAAGTGTAAGGGTATATGATGAGGCGAAAAATGATCCGTTTTTAGGGGGTCATTTAAGCCCGAATCCGACTTTATTTGGTCAAATATTGCCCTAAATCGTTCGTTTTGTGATTTTAGGTGTTTGGAGAGTGAATTCTGGAAAAGAAGCCATTTTGGACGTTTTTGGAGCATAAAAGTGAAGAAAACGGCTAAGTACCAAGTTTCCATGCTGAAGATACAAGGTGACGGCGTCAAGACTACCATCTTGACGGCGTCAGACATGAAGAATTAAATACCGTAGGTGGTGACGACGTCAGAAGCCATCATGACGGCGTCAAAGTGGCAAGAATAAAATACCGTGGTTGATGACGGCTTCACATAGGCCGTCATAAGTGGATCAAGGCCGTCCGAGGAAGTATATGGCGGCGAGGTGACGGCGTCACATGTTACTCTTGACGCCGTCAGCCTGTTTTTCCTATATATAGTTTTTTAGTTTTTTCATTAAAAATAGAAAAGTTTTGGTGAAACCCTAAAGACGATTTTGGTGCATCTTTTACAGGTTTTTCAAGGGTTCCAAACCCTTGAGACCTTGCATTGTAATTGAGATAAGTGTTCTTTCAATTCAATCAATATGTCTATGTGTTGGTTGTTTATATCTTGTTCTTGTCTCAATTCCACTATGCTAGGCTAGATCTCTTTTGTGTTTGCTTAGATCTAATGAAACCTAGATGTTGATTATGTGTTGATTACTTGTCTATTCTTGTTTTGGATGAATGATATTATATGTTAGGCTTAAGAAAACTGGCAGATCTCCAAATGGTAACATGCTTGAACGTCTTAAGAAACATGAACCGAGGCGTACTAGGTCTTTATTGGTTGTATTTAATGCATGAGCCACTGTTTACAATCCCTATAGTTGTGCTGGGTCATGGTGTAGGAGGAGATAAGAGCTCATAGAGTTGGGGAGTTATGTATGCCACCCCACGAATGGTATTAAGGAATACAATCCGTCATCCATACAAGTGTAACAAGTAATTAACGTGTAAAAGATATCTAGGGAGTAGTGAAGTCTAAGTAAACACAATTTCTCCAACCACTGCTCACAACCTTAGTATAATTTAGTTTAATTTCATTTTTAGTATTTTATTTCAATTATATAATAGATTTGGGTTAGTTGAATAGCAACTAATTCCGCCCACTCTTCCAAAACCCGAGATTTTACTTGCTTTTATAAAAAATATAAAAATACAAAAATAATCATCCCTCATCTCTAGAACTATTAATTAGGTTTTCTAATCCTAGCGACACTATTCCTAAGCTGAACGATCAATCCCCCGGTACTTGTCACTATACTATACTACAACGATCAGGTACACTGCCTGGTGGGGGTTGTAAGCTTCTCGAGATCCCTCGAGAGGTAAAGCAAGGTGCGATTCCCACGCATCAAGTAGCTAGTGGTGTCAGTGTATCATCAGTAGGTGTCTCAAAGTATTCATCAATCATTTGGTCAAACTAGATCTTCAAATACTCATTTGTAGGTGGTACATAAGGTACATGCAGGAGTGAGATTCTGTACAAGACCTGAACTGATTGATTCAGGAGACAAAAGTTTAGACGTGGGTCATGCACTGATGTGTACAGGAGCCATTTGCTCAGTCAACACAAAGAATGTGACGTGAATGGTTAACAAGATTTATCGGGTTCGATTGTTGTAGATTCTATATCCTTTACTATCTGGAGCATAACCAATGAAGAGACCAATATCAGCTTTAGCTTTTAACTTTCCCAGATCTTGACTGTCATTCGTAGGGTAGCATAAAGCACCAAACTCAAATAGAAAAGAGAGATCCGGTTTCTTGCCATGAATCAGCTCATTTGGAGTTTTGTTGTGAAGAGTATGTATCAAGTATCGGTTTTGGGTGTAACGAGCTGTAGCAATTGCTTCCGCCCATAGAAACATCGGTGCGTTGGAGAATATTAGCATGGTTCGTGCAGCTTCTACAAGAGAACAGTTTCATCTTTCAACAATTCTATTCTACTGAGGAGAGCATGGGATACTTTATTGATGGGTGATGCCAATACTTTCGTAAAATTAAATGAGTTGTTTGATGATAAACTCTGTTCCATCGTTTAACCGGATGATTCCGTCGGTTTTGTTGAGTCTTGCTAGTAGCTGTTTGATGAGTTTTATGATAACCTCTGGAGTCACGTCCTTGGTTCTCAAAAACCTTACCCATGTTACCCGAGAATAGTCGACGACTATCACTAGAACATACATCTTCCCGGTTATACTTTGCATTTACATTGGTTCACATAGATCCATGTGAAGGGTGTGAAGAACCTCCATGATGGTATTAACAGTTCTGGATTTGTGAGTATGCTTCTTTCTTTTGCCAGTTGATAAGCCGAATGAAAATGTTCTTTTTCAAACTTTAAACTAGGCAGACCTCATACAGGATCATTGTGAGCAAGATCATTGATGGTACCAAAGTTCAAGTGATTAAACTTTGTTGCCATAGCCACGATTTGTTCTTTGAGGCCTTTGTGAGATGGCAAATAGGAGAGGACCACTTCATGTCTTTGATGGAAAAAGGTGTATAGATTTGTGCCATGACTGTCTTTAAGAAGATCAATACCATCCAATTCTCAAACGAAGCATGTGTAATTTCTGAAGGCTATCTTCAAGATTGGAATCAAGATGTTGACCAACAGAGAACATATTATGCCCAAGTCCTTCCACTTAGTATACCCAGGAAATTAGCTGTCACCAGAAACATAATCTCCATAACTTATAATTACCCCAAAATGATAGTTCCCGAATCTAACTGTGCCGATAAACTTATTCACGAAATTCTCGAGCCCTGAGCGATCCCCAATCATAGGTTTAGAGCAGCCTGAGTCCAAATATCAAAGGACGAAATGTACGACCTGCATTTGGAAACAGACGAGAGCAGAAAATTTGGAGCGTCGGATCCCCAATTTGAGTTGGGTTCCAGTTGGTTAGTGCAAACAAGTTCTGGAGCTACTAAGACCTTAGGTGCATTCGTTTCAATGGTGGAAATTTCACTAGTAGATGCAATGGGCCTAGTTAAAGGACATTGGGTCTCCAAAGGGAAAGTTCTACCAGTTGGCTTCCATTCCTTAATAGGCACTACTTTAGAGTTGGTTATCCTAGTTAAAGGGCACTGTTCTCCTAAAGTGAATTTCCTTCCTGTGGGCTTCCATGGATAACCAACATTGGCAAACAGTTTACCTGTTGCTTTCCAAATTTGCTTACTTTGTTTAGCTCTCCAAACTTTCTTAACTGGGGTTTTGTTAAACGACCTCAGAAATTTCTCAACACATTTATCATGATTACTCGAAATTATGCATTCATTACATGTTTTGCAACGTGAATTAGGTTTTGAATTATGACTCATTTTGCTCAAGTTGGACTTAATGTTCCTCATGTGGTCGTCTACTTTCTTTTTAGGAACACTTTTAGCAGGTGAAGTCCTATAATTCCTTCTATTTTTCCTTGGTTTAGACTCTCTAGCTTTAGTGTTACTATATACTCCTGTAGACGGACCAATGGGAATTTTAGTCTTTTTCACTTCCGGTTGCTGAACATGTTTTGATGTGTTGGGATCTGAAGTTTCCAAGGGTACCTCAAAGGTAACATGCTTGTTCTTAGTCATAGATGATGATGCAGTTAACCTATCTCGCTTGCTATCAATTTTAGGACATGTACCAATAGCATATTCTAAGAGTTCCTGAGATCTATTAGTGAGAAAGCAGGCACCTACAATAGCATCATCAAGTGGTTTTGCTATCCTATCCTCTTCAATGGTTTCACGAAGCAAGTCAAGGCACTCTTTAAGATGTTTAAGATAGTCTCTATGAACTAACTTATTATTCCTAAGGGGAAGAGGAATATTCACAGCATCAATTGCGTACTTCTTACAAGCAGAAACCTTTTGAACAACGTTATCACAAGTGATGATTGGCATTTTCCCTTTCACCCGAGTCTTTAGATTCTCAATCTCTTTAAGCAAAGAAGTTATCTTTTCATTATTTATATCACGTGTGATCTTAATTGAATCATATAACTCTTTGTAATGTTGTTTAACTTTTGAATTTTCAGCACGAAACCAATTATTTTCATGTTGCAATTTATTAATGGTATCATGAAACTGAAAATTCTGAGAATCTATAGACTGTGGTTTTTGGGTGCTAATCACATCACTCTTGTTTGATTTAAATTGGGCAATTTGAACCCTCAGGTTCCGAATCGTGTTAGTGTGAGCTTGAATCTTTTCATCACGTTTGGCTAATTCAAAATATGCATCAAATTCAGGAGCATCCGAAGATGTCTTAGCGTTTGAGATTTTAGTTCTTTCTTCTAAATGTTGACACTTTAATTGCAAATTAAGATTATCAAACTCTAGTTTCGACAAATACCTGACCATGTTATCATGGTCATCGTTTTGAATTTTCTCACGCAATTTTAAATTCTCCCCCTCAAGCTCAACAACACGATTCTGGAAAGCGGTCAATGCAATAGACATCTCATGAAATTGGCAGGCAGATAACGAAGAATCAGTAGCAGTATAAAATACGTCCTGAGCAACACATTTAGTAATCAAATTCTCATTCATGATGAGAATATTTTTCCTCTCAATTTCACTGTATTTAAGATCAATTGCCAATTGTTTTCCCTCATTTTCCACATCTTTGAAGACCTTTTTCATTTCAGTCACATCATTATTAATTTTTGTTTAAAGACCCTCAAAATGTTCTTTGAGAAGTTTAAAAAATGGCATGACCTCTGTTAAATAGCATTGTTTTGTTTGTTCAAAACCTCTTTTCCCTTCAGTAATACCCGTTGGTGTTATTCTCTTTTTACATGTTTTATCAAAATCAGCGAATAATTGACCAAGGACTTATAAGGAAATTAGTGTGTTATTTTGCGTGGGGAGGGTGAAAGGAACAAGATGTCGTGGTGTGTTAATGGGATATATCGTTGGGCCAGCTATCCGAAAAACTGTACGTGTTTTTCCCACTATTCTTTCTGCTTGCATCTTTTCCATGTCAATGTTCCAAAAGACTTGCTCTGGAGTAAATTTCTTTTGTGGGACAAAGATAGCTAATTGATTATCTTCAGAGTAATCATAATTGTACGAGATTTTATTAGCTATGCACAGGGGATCCCTTAATTTCTCAGCAAGTTTTTCTCTGGTTCTATCTTCTATCTCATTGCCCTCATCATCAGATGTAGCATCAGGTGGGGCATGATTAGGCTCAAGCATAATGTTTGCATCATATAATGTCGGTTGTGCACCTATACCGCTTCTAAGGAAATTGGCTTTTGGCTTAGTAGAATCCTTCTCACTATGATCATCACTCAACTTCCTATGTTTATGCATCATTTGAGCAGTTTGAATGGTTTGGCCTTGCGTGTATAACTTATCCTCAAGTTTATTTTTTAGGATTTTAAGACTAGAGAAATCATTTAGGAGTTTTGTTTCCTTTTCTTTGAAATCATGTTTGAGTGTGTTTATGCCATTCTGAATCTCTTGTTTTTGTTTAACAGTTTGATCCAGTTGTTTTTGCAAAGATTGTAACTCCTTTTTCAATGTTTCTCGCTTAAGATTATTTTCAGATATGTATGCACGCATTTGCCATTCCATGTTCTGCTCACGTCCAGTGAGTTCAAATCTCGCACTTTGTTCATACATTGCCACCTGATCCTTAAGGATATTAAATCTAGTGGTCAAGGAGTCATCAGGGTTATAGGCAGTGTTCTCATGCAACACACAATCATCATTTAAAATAGAAGATGCACTACATTGTACAACAGACACTTCATTGTGTTTCATATGTTGTTCACATGGGTCAACATTGCTATTTCCCATGTCAACAACATCTGAATCGACATCGTTTGTCGGTTGTACTTTGTTAGGAATCTTTTGTTCATAAACCATGTTACACAGTTCGAGGACCTTAGCACATGACACATGTTCTTTTACCAGTCTGATATATGCATCCACATCATGTGTAGGAGTCATTGAGCTATTCGTTGTGTCAAGCTTATCAGTCTCTGATCCTCTGCCTTTTGTGACAACTGATCCAGCATCCGATGCTTTACCTGAATCCACAATATTATCACTTGATTGCTCCCGACATGCCTTCACCTTCTCTTCATGCTTGAGTTTGTGTTGTGCTCTTTCCATAATGTACTCCTTCACATTACCCATGAGTTGGAGTAGTGTTACTCTGAAAATGTCAACTTCAATTCCTGTATGAGTAGCAAAGCTCTTTTTCGTCATTTGACACTCATGATCATACTCCTCAGTGAATCGTGAATCAATGAACGCTTGGAGTTGGTTGTTGATCACACAGAATGCAGCCATAGAACTACCTTCAGAAAATTCACCTATTTCAAGTTGTTGTTGAAGTTGATCTAAGTGTAGAGTCATTTTGACAGTGAAGGTCTCAACAGTTTGACAAAAAAAGTGTTGCGAATGCACGATTGAAACCTCCCAAGTATCCAGGTTTTGCAAAGAGAACCTTGAGATGTGAATGGAGTGATCGAAAACATTCAATGCGACTATCCTTTGCATTATCGGGCAATTTAATTGGCTGATGAAGCACATTATCATTAGAATTCGAGCACGAAGGTTCCATAGCAGTGATTGTATGTTATTTAGTCATAATTTGGTTAGGTTGATGCAAGTTGTTACGGTGAAATTTTTGATCTGAAAACTTAAAACCTCAATAACTTCACTCCGGAGGTGATTTGGGCCTCGAAAAATTCGTTTCATGACTTTGTGGTGAAACCTTACAATATTCAGCCTGTTCCGGACGTTTTGACAGCTAATTCGCTGAAAACAGAGTTACGGTTCAAAAGTTATGACCGTTTGAAGTTTCGACGTAAAAAGTCAACTATGGTCAAACAGAGTTAACCGCAGGATCAGGCAAGGTAACCGCAGGAAAGGTAACCACAAGGTGAGATAACCGCAGGAAGTGACTAACCGCAGGGAGTAACTAACCGCATGGAGCAACTAACCGCAGGGAGCAACTAACCGCAGGGAGTTAACCGCAGGAGAGATAACCACAAAGATCTAACCGCAAACCACTTAATCGTAGAAAGCTAACCACAATGAGCTAACCGCAGACCACTTAACCGCAGAAAGCTAACCACAATGAACTAAGCGCAGACCACTTAATCGTAAGAGCTAATCGCAGTATACAAAAATCCAAATCTGTCACTTTCCTTGCGATTTGTTTGTATTCCCAAAATAGTAATCGCAGCAAACTAACCGCAGAGATCAGGAACTAAACGCAGACAAGCAATGCAATAGTAGACTTAACTGCAACTATGAAATACGCCCAAAATCAAGTCCAAACATCAAATAGATTAAAGATATGGTATAGCCAACTGAAACACAATGTTCAACTAACACCTATGATCATAAAAGTACATCACTAACATGTCAAATAACACAAGAAAGATCAAACCAAGATGTTTTACAAGAAAGTGACTTCAAACTCACAAAACTACACAAAACCACATCAAATCCGATTCTACAAGTCCCTAAGATGAAACCTTGGCTCTGATACCAATTGTAGAATATTCATAAACATAAACACGTATGGTTTTGTGTAGAATGGATCGAATAGATGAAGTAATCTAGAGAGAAATTAGAGAGAGAGAGTAAGAGTGTTGGCAACATTAGTCCTTTAACCTAACGTTCGTTTGCAATGTTCGTCCTTTATACCAAAGATCGTTTACAATGTTTGCACCGTTAGTCCGTTCAGTTACTTAGTCTTTTAAAAAAATTCTAAAAAAAATCGAAACAAATTAGAAAAAAATTCTAAAAAAATGATTTTTTTTGCGGAATTTTTTTTCCAAAAAAAAAATAATTTGAAAAATCTTATTTAAGAAAAAAAATTTCTAAAAAAAAATTCTTTTCTAATAAAAATTTCTTAAAATTTCCGAAAAAAAAATTGTTGAAAAATTTTTTTTCCAAAAAAAAAATTATTCGGATAAAATTTTGTTTAAGAAAAAATTTTACAAATTTTTTTCTAATAAAAATTTTCTTAAAAAATTCAAAAAAAATTCCAAAAAAAATAATTCGAAAAAAATTTTGTTTAAGAAAAATAATTTATAATTTTTTTTCTAACAAAAATTTTCTTAAAAAATTCTAAAGAAATTCTAAAAATAAAGTTTTTTTTGTCGAAAGTCAACTCCCCATCACAACCCTTGAATAGAATTAACCACGTATATAGTCGTGTGTAAAAAGCGTGAGAAATCTTTCCCGTGATAATCCGTGGGAAAAATTACTGATGAGTGTCTAAATACTCATCATTTTATACTAATCTGAGCAGCCAAAACATCCAAAAACACTCAAATAATCAAAATTCTGAAAATATCTTAGAAGTGTGTTTTATATGTTTCAAATGCAAAATAATCAAAAACAAATGAAAAACGTACAAAGTTTGCATAATTGGCAGTTTCAGTCCCTCAAGTTTCAAAAGTTGTCAAAACTAGTCCCTGGTAATCCAAAACATATAAAATATCATCAAAGGTCCTTGGGGATTCACAAGTTGTCAAAATAAGTCCTTTAATGTAAAAATTGCAAAACTACAACTTCAGTCCCCGAAGTTTCAAAAATGTCAAAATTAGTCCTTGGGTATTTAAAAAAATGGTAATTTATCAAATTCTACCTTTGAACTTTTCACACTTGGCATAATTAACCCTTTTTGATAACTTTGGAGTATTTACAATTCCAGTCCCTTAAAATCCAAAAATTACAATTCAGGTCCCTAAACTTTGGATAATGACAGATTTGGTCCCTGAATGTTTAAAAATAGAAAAATAACAATTTTTGGTCCTTGGTTTATTCTAATATGGCAGGAATGGTACCTTGATTAACTTTGGGAAAGTTCCAAATCAGGCCCCTCAACTTTCGGATATTTGCAATTTTAGTCCTTGTGTTTACTAAACCATAAAAACCAACCGAACCCTTATAATTATTATATCCTAAAACTAAACCCAATCCAACAACCAAGCCCACCCATTACCCTTTTACACCCCTAGCCCAACTTAAGCCCAAAACACAAACAAAACCCACCCCGTTAATAATAAACCAGGATCAAACCCCCGGTCAAACAAACCACCCCTTCCCTCCTTTACCACTTCACCTCACACAGTCCACCATACCACCCTCCACCTCTCTGGTTTCACCACCAGCTCACCAACCAGCTCTCCCACCTGTCCCTCCACCTCACACATGCTTCCAAGACCCAATTAATTCCCTTAAAACGTGACAAGCAATCCCAACTGACCCAAGACTTTTTTGGCGCGAAAAGGCATTTTGAACGGCTAGGATCAATCAGACCAAATCAAAGGCTCACAGTTGGTGTGAAAGCTGCAGAGGGACACCTGGAACCCTAATTTTGATTATAAAGCAGAAAAGAAGCAGAAGAGAGGAAGTACTAGTTAATTAATATAGGTTTAGTGTAGAAGTAGTGTAATTTCATGTTTCAGTTGTAATATTCAATTAAAAAATCTTGTACTCAGTTTGGTTAATGTAATCTTGTCTTTTATTAATCATAATTTCAAGTTTAGTTCACAAAATTACAAATCACCATTTTCAAGTGAAATCGACAAATTCACTTGAATCTTGTAAAAGGTTGTTAAAACTACTTCATTAAGCTCAATAAAGCTCTGAAAAAGCTTTGATAAGCTTTTAGATCATTTAGAAGATTCTCAATTCAGTTTACTTAAAAAATACTAAAAAAAAATCAAAGAAAATCAATGAAAAATAAAAATTAGTTGAAGAAGGTTATGCAAGCATGGATCATGGTCAAATATGGATGGTTATGGTTGTAGTATCTCATGGGAGGCTTAGGAAATGAGTTTGGGTTCATGGATCTGTATTGTTTACTTGAAATCAATTTGTAAGTCTCATTTTCAATTTTTTTCCTTTTACTATATAATTACTTATTAGCTATTATATTTGGATCTCTATGTTTATTTAGTAATCTTTAATCATTATAAGTATTCAAGTTTCAGTTTTAGAGTCTAAATATCTCTTTATCTTTGGAAATCTTTCAAAACAGTAAATAAAGGGGTGTTTGGCTTTGTCTGTTTGGTTGTGTGGGTGGAGTGTTCTTTGACTCAGACCTGTGTCAACATTTTTCTTAATATCAAAACAGATAAGGTAACCAATTTTTAGGAGGCAGTAAGCTCCAAAAGTCAAAACTCACCCTAAATCACTCTCACGGATTCACTGTTTGGATTTATGAGTCCATAATCATCATTGTGTGTTCAAAAGTTGTTTTTTTAGCTTTAGATAACCTTATTATAGCTTTTCATATCATTTTCAGTTATTTAGATGCGATCAAAGTTGGGAAAAAACAAAAGTCCAAGTTTTTTATAAAAGTCAAATTTCCACTTTGTGTAGAAATCCAAAACTTGGGGGATTTTTGTAGATTTATGTGTTGAGATTCATACCATGTGCTTTTCACTACTTATTGTCTCCCACCTTGTCTTTAAGTCCCACATAGCTTGTATTTTTTGGGATTTTTATACTGGGCCCCACACCTCAAGCAACACACCTGCAGGGCAAGCTATTGCCCTGCTGCAGCCACCACAGTCCCACACCACCAACTTTGGTGGTGTTTTCTGGCAATCGTAGTGGGTCCCACACCATAAATTTGGCTTCTCCCAACCCCCTCCTACCAGTCTCTTAGTTTTGACCCTTTGTTTGACCTGAAACTCAGTGGACCCCACTTGATATAAGCTCTTAAGACTGTCCCATTTTCAGTTGAGTAACAAGTAACCAATGGCTTATTAACTGCTTATTAGCTTATTCCAAGGGCTTATCTGGCCAAATCTAACTCCAACTTGTTTACTTAACTTATTGGAACCAGAGTCAACCATAGTGGGTCCCACACAAGCTCATTTGAGCTTATTTCTTTGTTTGGTCAAACAAAGTCAACTGGGAAGCCATTAAGCTTTCACAGTGCTTATTATTAAGATCTAAAATAATTGTTTTTACAAAAGTTAGTTATTTTTAGATATAAAATAGATTTGTAACAGAAAAATCAAGAAAAACCAATATAAAAATAAGTGATAGTTTCTATTTAATATAATTTAATTTTAATTTTCATTTTTAGATATTTATTAAGTATTTGGTATTTTTATATTTTTATTAAATTCCTTTTATATTAAAGTATTTTTAATAATTTTCTCAGATTTTTTATTTGTCATTTAGTATTTATTATAATTAAAAATAGTTTTATTAATAATTAATCAATAATTAAGTTTTAAATAGCATAATTAGTTTTTATAAAGCAACACCTAGATTTTACATTTTTCCTAGCTTTTATAAGTCATAAAATAATTTTAGAAATTTTCTTGTAATTTTTTACTATTCATTTAATAGTTTTTATAATTTAAATAGTTAATTAATAATTAAATAATAATAATTAGATAAATATTCTTAAAAATATAATTTTATATTTAAAATAAGTTTTATAATATTTTGGTCTTTTAGAAATTTTAATTTAGACTTATTTTACATTTTCTTATTTATTAGTGAATATTTAAATAATTAAATAATTAGTAATTATAAAATAAATATTTAAGTTTATTTAATTTGCATTTAAGCCCCTAAGGCATGCAAACTCCTACTTTAGTTAAAATCGTTTTTGTTTCGTACGTTTACGTAGAATTAAATTAAAATGTACGTGTTGGATCGAAGAACTCTGATCAAACTACTTTGTAGCTTGTTAAAGGTTTAACAATATTGAGTAATCTCAATATTATTAATATTGAAACACTGTTTTAACCTTGTAAAGTATGCGGAATCTACTAACACAAAGCTTAAGAAAACTTTTTATATTAACCAAACTTAGAACCTGCTTTGTTACACAGATTCACTAACAATCCCTAACTATAAACTTTAATCGACTTCTATGACTCTTCAAGACTTCTAAAACTTATATCGACCAATACCTCTTAAGGCTCTTTATATAGATAACCTTAAGTCGGTTTACAACATATAATCCTTGAACGACAAGTTATAATCCCTAACTAATTCTAGAATATTCTCTTAATATTACACATAAATCCTTATCTAATATTGCACATTAGTCCTTGCATCCTTCGAAGTACTTTAAGCAATCTTCATATCAGCAGCACTTTGACTTTAACTCTTCAGCAGTACTTTGACTTAAATTCTTCATGCAGCAGTACTTTGACATCCAGAAGCACTTTAATATATTATATCCCAACAATCCTCCCCTAACTTGAACTTTACTTGCTTAATTTCAAGTTTCCTTTTCATCTTGTATCTTCATATCTTAATTCTTTAGTGAGGTTGTTTCTTTATTCCTTTTTCTTCTATCTGTCATCTGTCAAAGTACTTTTTATCAGCATCATATCTTCCACAGCATCTTTTCAGCAACTCAGCAACATATAGGTACAAGTAATCATCAAATCTTAAAAGTTTCATACTATTCTCATCACTTCCAGGTGTGTTAACTCCTGTGAGAGGTGAATCATTGAAAATTATGATTTTTAGCAAATCATCAGCTATTAACGGATTTGATATGTCTTTACCATTAGCCGTTTGCTATGGACTAGCCAACTCTTGATCATTTAGATGTATGGTGAGTTGATAACCTAGTTTTTGGTAAACTATCAACCATCAACGGATTTGAGAAGTCTTTACCAGTAGCCGTTTACTCTGGACTAGTTGATTCTTATGTGGATTAGACATGGTGAATCAATAACCATTTGTTGTGTAGCATAAATACTAACACCATGTATCTCTTTTCAAATCCTCTTTTCTTTTTATCAAAAACATTTATTTTCATTTTAAAGGACTTATACTGGTTTATATCAGCAAGCAGTACTTTGATAAAGTACTGTTTGTTTTTGCAGTACTTAGAAAAATACTTTAACTTTACAAAACAAATCATACCAGTATTATGCAATATCACTCTTCAGACTTAACCCATCTGATAAATAGCTTTATAACATCCAATGCTACTTCAGATTCCTCTTCAAGTTCCATTCCATGATCCAGCATTCTGAGCATAATATCTCTGATCAATGGATATCTTCTTTCAGCCAACATATGAATCATAGTACCATCTTCCATCTCTAATGTATGAACTCCTGATGACTCAAAGAATCTCCATCTTGTTATTTCCCAATTTTCTTGATCATTCCAGAGAGTATCACTACTTGTTTCTTCAGAATCCCAGATAGTAAATAAATCTCCAAGTAAAACTAATCCAACTTCTGAAGCTTCATGTTCTGAATAATAAGACTGCACTTGCACATATAAATCATAAAGATCTTCCCTTGAAATGCAGTGCAACAAATCCCATAACATGTAGAATGTTGTGAAGCTTTCATCTTCCCTGTGAATCATAAAATAATTTCCCTCTTGAGATTCTACCACAGAGAATGAAACTATCTTGGACTTAGTTCCAAATTCTTCAAGTCTTTTATTCTCAAAATCAACAACTCTAAAATAGTTTCTGAGTTCATCAACAGTATCTTCATGAACTAGCTTCAACCTCTTTGATAATTTTTCATCCTCAGCTAATTTCTTTCTTTTCAATTTTCTTTGCTCAGCTTCTTCCTTTCTAACATCTTCCAATTTTTTCTCTTTATCAACTTCCATGGGCACAAAGCTTTCTACTTCTCTTCTGATATCTTCTTGTACTTTATCCCATAAAGTTTTTATCTCTGGATACCTTTGTTTATGCAAATTCTTGTATCCCTTCTTTCTTAAAAACTGTATCATCCAATTTCTTTCCTGAGCTTTAGTCATTGGCTTCTTTGTAATTGGCTTTCTGCTTTCCTCTAAATACTCAGCATCATATAAAGCTTGTTGCTTTTTAGCAAGCTCTAAATCACCTGCAGTTTCTAATTCTCTAACCTGAGCAATATAAAATTTCATCTTCTTCTTCTTAGATTCTTTCTGAATCATTATACCTTTCCCTTTATCTTTTGGATCTGGTTTTTCTGATTCAGAAGTACTTTCATCATCTTTTTGTGCAGGCTCAGATATATGTATCCCTCCAGTAGATTTTCTCAAATTCATTATAACCTGAGCAATTGTTTCATCATCACTAGCAGTATGTTCTCTTTCTTCTTCTGGTATAAAAGTAGAAGGACCAGCTTCATCTTCATAATTCATTATGGAAGGTCCAGCTGCAGTGACTTCACTTTCATCAATAATTCTGGAAGAAGTACCTTGCTCAACAGTACCTTGTAAACCAATAACTTCTGCAGCAGTACTTTGAACACCAGTACTTTGAATATTCTGAGCACCTTCATCTTGCTTAACAATCTCTTGCTCTTCATCTTTTTGCTCATTCTCTTTCTCTTCCTCTTTTTGCTCATTCTCTTTCTCCTTCTCAATAGTCTCATCATCTTGTGCAATATTCATATCTTCTTCATCATCTGGATATTTCCACAAGTGAGCATCCTCTGAAACATCATCTTTATTCAAATTATCATCTTGATTCCTCCCCAATTTGATAAAGGATGACTTTCTATGCTTCCTTTTAGGCTTAGACTTCTTCTGTTTAGATTGTTGCTTCTGAGATTGTTTCTTTTCTTTCACAAAGAGCCGAAAATGCTCAATAAGAGGCCAAACAAACTTCTTCAATCTGATGAACTTCTTCCTAAGGCATTTAATTTTAGCATCTTGAGCAGTAACAGTATCTTTAAGCTTCTCCAATTCATTAGCCAAATCAATAGTACCTGCAGTACCTTGCATTCCCTCATCTCCTCCAGATGTTTGAAAACCATCTGTGGGAGTATAATCATTGGGAGTAGGTATTGATGAATCCTCTGAAGCAGTACCTTGAGGATCAGTACTTTGAGGAGAAGTACCTTGAGGAGAAGTACCTTGAGCAGGTGGATCCAAAGAAGCTGTATCTGAGGGAATCTGGGCATCTGAAACATCATGGTGAGGAGAACCAATAGGTGGTGTTGAAGTGTGCACAGAAGCAGAATGCTCAGCAGATGAAGCCTCATGAGCAGTGTGTGCAGAACCACTATTTTCCTCTTCATCCCTAACAGATTGAGCTACCTCTAACACATAAGCATTCAAAGGTGTATTCTTTCCTGAAAAGTTAATCCCCTTATTTGACATAAAAGTGAAAACTTTAGATGGCATTCTAATGGTAGGTATATAATTCTGAGGTTTGGGGACACCATCTAGGGGATTTTCTAAGAGCAATTGAACAAACCTAGGATACATAAGGAAAGGTTTGCCAGCCTTAATATGAGTAACCATTCCCTCAAGAATCATATAGGAAAAGTTAAAAGGCTGATTTGTAATAAGACCCACAAAAGCAGATGCTATAGAATGACTGAATTGATCCCAAGCAGTACTTTTTGGACTTAGAAACTTCCAGTGAGGACTAACCATAGCCTTCTGAAAAGTAAGCTTAGTCAGAGATCCTTCATACCCAATATCTCTGAGTGTATCCCAAACTTCTTGCTTCCCAAATAAAACAGAGCCTCCTTCATCATCAAATAACAAAACTTCTCTTATTGAAGCTTCTGTTACACGAATAGTTCTCCCAACAACTGTAGCAGTGATAACATCTTCTCCATCCTCAACTTGCGACTGAGCAGTATCCCAAAAAGCTTGAATCCATGGTCCAATAATCTCCGGATTAACAAGAATTGAGTAGCAGATGTTGGTGCCATGGAGAAAGTCGATAATGCCATGAAAATCAATGTTTGCTTGGGTTTTCTCAAGGTTTGCAATCATGTTGTGTTTGTTGTTGGTTTGTCGATTAGCCATGATGATTAGGGTTTGAGTGAGAAAAGTAATGATCGAGGAACGTAGGTAAGAGTTTAAATAACAAGAATGGTGAATAAAAGGAAAAGATATGAGGATTTATTTGTGGATTAGATACAAAAAATCACGGTGAATTAATGATTTTACCGTTATTTTTGGAAGTAAATATCCCCAAATCTTTCAAGAGTTTGTTAGCCGCAAATCTGACCGTTGGAACAGTATCAGACACGTCAGCGTACCCTTTAATAGCACCAAGCAGTACTTTCCATATGATATGGAGCAGTACCTTCCGTTATAAGCTCTTACAGAATGTGGACCAAAGTACTTTCCCAAAGAAAAACTTGAATGTTGACCATTTGACCAAAAGATTCTAGAAGGTCAACCAGAAGTAATGACTATCTCCCCATAATAAATCCCAAAGCTACCATGGTAAGTGATCATCAATTCACTTCAATAAATGCCCATTAACCTTTACTTGGCTTATAAAAACAACTTCATCACCAACTAGCAAATCCCAAAACTTTCTCCACAAATATTAATAAACATCATGAGTCATATTCCAATAGTGAACATCTCATCAGACTCGGATTCAGAGATAAGCTATTACTCTGATTCTGAGTTTGAAGATCCTGGATGGTTGGACTATTTTCCACCTCAAGTGCAATGGATGGGTCCTCAAGAAGCTTCATCAACCATGAGTGTAGCAGAATCAACCATAACTGATGCAGGCAGTGCTTCCAGCAAGAGACCTAAAAAGAAAGTTGGTGCTGGTTCATCTTTAGCTCAAGAGCTCCCACAAGCATTGACTCATGCTCTAGAGACTGCTATCCAGAATATGAAATGGCCTGCTCCAAGGAAAGAAAGACCTCCCAAGCAGATTCTTGGCTTGGCTTGCCCAAGGAAGCAGACTTCTTTTGATGACAAGAGAAAAGCTGCTCAAAAAGGAAAGCATAGCTATGAGGGCAAGGGCAAAAGGCCTATGGAGTAGAGAGATGGATCTTGGTGGTAGTCTGTGATGGTCTGTTGTGTGGCAATCTTGTCTTGTCTTGTATCTGTAACTTGATGATGTATGAAGCTTTTCTAAATAAGAAATAAAAAGCTTTTTCCTTTGTATGATACATGTAGCCTCCCTTTGACTAAAGACTAACTAATAACTATTAAAGCCTCCCCTCAAAAATAGCTTACATATTAATCATTCCAATACTCACAACTAAGAAAGTAAATCTTGAAACATCAAAGCCTTTTGTGAGTAGATCTGCTACATTATCATCAGTATGAACTTTAACCACATTAATAAGCCTTTGTTCATAGCAATCTCTTATGAAGTGATGTCGAATCTGAATGTGCTTGGTTTTAGAATGATAGACTGGATTCTTAACAATGCAGATGGTACTCTCATTATCAATATTAATGGGAGTATTCTTGAAATTGAACCCATAATCCAAAAGCTGATTTTGTAACCAAAGTACTTGTGCACAACAACTTGCAGCAGCTACATACTCTGCTTCTGTAGAAGAAGTGGCTGCAATTGTTTGCTTCTTACATTGCCATGAAACTAATCTGCTTCCAAGGTACTGGCATCCTCCAGTTGTGGACCTTCTATCATAATTATCTCCAGCATAGTCACTATCTGAGAAGGCATGGAGATGGAAAGGTGAATCCCTAGGATACCATAATCCTAACTTAGGTTGTTGCCTAAGATACCTGAATATCCTCTTTACAGCATTCAAATGAGATACTTTAGGATTAACTTGATGTCTTGCACATAAGCTCACAGCAAAAGTAATATCAGGTCTTGATGCAGTTAAATACATAAGACACCCAATCATAGACCTGTATAGAGTGACATCAACATCTTCTCCATCTTCATCTTTTCCCAAAGGTTTGTTAGTATCCACTGGTGTAGATGTAGGCCTGACAGTTGTAAAAGTAAATCTTTTGAGAATATCTGCAACATACTTATCTTGACAAATATAAATCCCACTACTTGACTGTTGCACTTGAAGGCCTAAGAAGAATGTTAATTCTCCCATAGAACTCATCTGAAACTCTTTTTGCATAAGATCTTCAAATTCCTTCACCATAGATTGCTTGGTAGCACCAAAGATAATATCATCTACATATACTTGAACAAGCATAATATCCTTCTTATCTCTTTTAATAAACAAAGTTTTGTCAATAGCTCCTCTTCTGTAACCATGGTGTAGTAAAAAGGTGGAAAGCCTTTCATACCAGGCCCTTGGAGCTTGATGAAGACCATAAAGAGCTTTTATAACCTTGTAAACTTTGTTTGGATGTGCAGGATCTTCAAAACCAGGAGGCTGTTTGACATAAACTTCTTCAGTGATTTTGCCATATAGAAAAGCACTTTTAACATCCATCTGATATACAGGAAATCCCATATAGGATGCAAAAGCCAAAAATAATCTAATGGCTTCAAGTCTTGCTACAGGAGCAAAAACTTCATCATAGTCTACTCCTTCTTCTTGTCTATATCCTTGAGCCACTAATCTTGCTTTGTTCTTGATTACATTGCCTCTTTCATCTCTTTTTACTCTAAAAACCCATTTAGTCCCAATAAGTTTCTTTCCATCAGGTAGATCACATAGTACCCAAACTTCTTGAAGCTTAAACTGTAGAAGTTCTTCTTGCATAGCTTCCACCCAGCTTTCCTTGGCTAGTGCTTGTTTAATATTCTTGGGTTCTTCCTGAGAGAGAAAACAAGCAAATAGACACACCTTCTGATCCTTGTGATTCACCCTGTTTTGCTTGTAGATAAAACTAAGTAAAGAAGTATGTTGTTGAGACATATTCTTAACCTTAGTCCTTGTGAGCACCCCTGATGATGATGGTCCAATAATGTTGGTAGCAGGATGAGTTTTATGAATTCTGAGTGTTGGAGTTGGTGGAACTTCAAGATGATCTTCTAAATTAGTGATATCTGGATCTTCATTAGAATCTGAGAAAATGCCTTCTTGATCCAATTCATCATCAGTATCTTCTAAAGTAATGGTGTTTGGATCAGCAGTATCTTCTAAGTCAGGCATATTTGGATCATGAACAACATCAGTATTTTTCCAATTTGAAGTATCCAAAGGCTGAAAAGTACTTTCAAATGGATTAGAAGTACTGGCTGTTTCCTGTTCTTTCTTCTTTTCAGCTTCATAGGCTCTCCTTTGTTCATCATCATATGACTTAGCCATTGTTTCTTGAAAAAGCATTCTAGTAAGTTCATCTTGAATAGCTTGATCTGCTGCAGATACTGGTATATGTGGTGGAACAGTACTTTGAGGATCAATAGTGCTGTCTGGTACAGCAGTACCTTGAGGCTCAAAAGTACTTTTCATCTTACTGTTGGCATTGTCTTGTGGCTCATCTTCAGATCTCAAACTAACATCATGAACAATGTACTGTGCTTCATCATCAGTGGAAGTAACTTGATTTTCTTCCCTTACAGGTACATAATTCATTGATGAAGACATTAAGTCAAGATCAAACATCCAATCAGGACCTTTACCTTTAGAGTTTTCTTGTTCTTCCAAAAAATCAATATGAAGACATTCTTGAACCTTCTTGGTGACCTTATTGTACACTCTAAATCCTTTGCTATTAGTACAATATCCCAATAAATATCCTTCATCTGACTTCCCATCAAATTTACCCAAATTATCAGCAGTATTTAAAATGGTGAGGGGACATCCAAAAGGTTTCATAAACTTGATACTTGGCTTCTTTCCCATGAGTAACTCATAAGGTGTCTTCATTTGAGGTTTGGTCACTGATACTCTATTCAACACATAGCAAGCAGTACTTACAGCTTCTGCCCAAAATGGAACTGGTAGTTGAGAGTCTGCAAGCATTGTTCTGGCTGCTTCTATAAGAGTTCTATTCTTTCTTTCTGCAACTCCATTTTGTTGAGGAGTTCTAGCAATACTGAATTCTCTTCTAATTCCTTTCTTAGCACAAAAGTCATCCATAAGTTGATTCTTGAACTCAGTCCCATTATCACATCTAATCCCTCTAACCTTGAGTCTTAACTGATTTTCTAATGCTATAATTAGATCATGAATAGCATCAAAAGTTTCATCTTTAAAGCATAAGAAAAAGACCCAACTGAATCTACTGCAGTCATCTGTTACAACCAAACAGTACTTCTTCTTTTTCAGACTGACAACAGAAACAGGTCCAAACAAGTCCATATGCAGTAATTCCAAAGGCTCTCTAATAATCTTCTCAGCAATCTTTTTACAAGAGGCCTTGTGCTGTTTACCCTTCTTACAAGCAAGACAATTGTGATCATTCTTAAATGTCTTAGAAGGTAAACCTCTAACTAAGTTTCCTCTGACCAGCTTATTGATGTTCTTGAAATTCACATGTCCCAGTCTTCTGTGCCATTGATGTGCTTCCTCCATAGATGCTCTTGCAATCAAGCATGTTGCTTTAACATCAGAATTCAAATTCTTCAAATCTATGCTGTACACATCATTAGTTCTTGGTGCTCTCAGTAACACCAAATTTCTGTCTTCTAACTTGAAATCAGGGGAAAGTATGAGACATTCTGTGTCAAGGAATAACACAGGATACTTCTTATCACAGATCTGAGAGACTGACAAAAGATTGAATTTGAGCTCCTTCACAAATCTAACATCTTCAAAATCAATGTTTCCTGCTTTGATTGTTCCTTTGCCAGTAATTCTTCCTCCATCAGGATCATTCCCAAATGCAACTTTTCCTCCATAATAAGCTTTAAAATCTGACAAGAGCTCCTTTTCTCCTGTCATACTGCCAGAGCAACCACTATCTACTATAAGATGATCTTTAAGCTCCTCCTCTGGGTTGCCCTGCATTAACATGAAAAAGGTTAGTTATTATTAGGAACCCAAGCCATTACTGACTTGTGTTCCCCTTGTGGAGTGACATACTCAAAATTTTTGAGTATGTAATCACCACTGTCTTTGAAAACATGATCAAGAATTAAAGTTTTTGTTTCCAAAACAGTTTGTTTTCTATGATCAATTTGCCCTTTTTCACCCTTAGCCTCTGAAAGTACTGGTTCTACCCCAGCAGTACTTTCTTTCTTAACCCATTTTGTTGTGACTTTAGGAGTTGGGTTCTTTGTCCTAGCATCTTTTCTTGTGTAGTAGTTCTTTCTAGGGTTATAATGACTGTAACTCCTAGGCTTTACACTTGAGTGCTTGCTAGAAACATGAGGGACCTTTCTATCAGTACTTTGTGAGAGTACTGATGGTTTGGAGTTTGACCTTTTCTGATGAGGGTACCTAAAATCTTTTGAAAAATTACTGTGGTTAACCCTATGTGAATAATTCCAAACTGGTTTGTTAACACTTGGCCTATTCTCTGTATAACTTGGTTGTGCAGTTCTGGTCTTAGGATATTTACTAAGGTATTCTGAATGATAGTTGCAATCTTTAATCAGATGATTAGGACTATAACAAACATAACAGACCTTTGGTCCAATATCCCCAGATCCCCTTCCATAAGTGTTTCTAAAATTAGCAGTATTTTGAAAGAATTTTCTTTGAGGTACTGCTGAGTGATCAGCAGTTCTTTGAAAAGTGTTTGAAGGTACTGCTTGTTTTTGAAACTTGATCTCTTCAACCTTAGGTGTTTCAACAGACTTTTCTAAAGATTCAGGACTAGGTTTACTCAAAAGCTTTTTCCTAAACTCTAGATTATCTACACCATAACAATGGACATCTCTCCTAGGTGGTTGAAAGCTACCTGTGGGGGGTGGAACTGCATTATAACCTTTGTCTTTCTGAAATACAGGAGGTGTTTGATTAGGGGATTCCTCATCACTAGAAGTGTTTTCATCAAGGCTTAGAAACTCTTCATCACTAGTGGAGGTATCAACAGTTAGATTTATTTCCTTGCTCTTAAATGGAATTCCTTCATTACTATCATAACCTAGGCCTGTTTTAATGTTAGATGTTCTTTGTTTTTCAACAAATTGAACATGTGACACTCCTGCCTCATTCCAAACAGCAAGTTTTTCTAACAACTTATCCCTTTCAGCAGTCACTTTTTCTAGTTCAGACACCTTGCAACCTAGTTTCCATTCATTCAACTTAACTAGGTATTCCTGTTGTTTATATTTTTCAAGCCATGCTACTTCATTGTTTTCATGTGTAAGGATTTTGGCTTCCATAGACTCTAAAGTTAACTGATAACCTGTTATCTCAGCCCTAGCCTTTTGAAACTTATCTCTTTCACCTACATACTCAGTAAGTAACTTTTGATACATATCATTACACTTAGAACATACCTCAGACTTGGTGGATGGACTTGGTGAAGCAGCTACCATAGCAAGCTGGACTGTTTCTTCTTCAAACACTATGCTCCAATCAAAGCTTCCTAACTCTTCCCTTGACTCCAAAGCAGCATATCCAGGTTCTTCATCAAATGCTGTGCTCCAATCTTCCAAGGCAACCATTGAATAAGTTATAGGTTCTTCATCAAACTCATTGGACCAATCAATCTCTGACAGATTCTCTTGAGCAACCAAAGCCTTTGGTTTTGGTTCAGTAATTGGAATCTCTTTTCTTTCAGGCTTGGGTGGTTCAATCATCTTGTTTGCTTGATACTTTGCAAATTTGCATTCCCTTGCAAAGTGACCAGTCCTTTGACAGTTGAAACATTCAATCTTGGATTTATCAAATGTTATGCCTTGTTTAGCTCTGAAGTTGATGCCTTTACCAGTCTTGTTCACATACTTCTTGATCCTTGCAGTGAGCATAGCAACTTGCCATCTAATATCAATCTCTTCCAAAGCATCATCATCAATTTGCAATACATCTTCTTGATAGGTGACAGGCAAAGATGCTTGTTGTGCAAAGAATGAACATAGAACATCATCTGAGGTGGGTGTTGATGATTGTGATGAATTGGTGGTGACAATTGTTGTACAAGGAGCCTGTGTTTCATTCACAGTACTTTGAGTAGTATAAGCAGTACCTTTGTTGGAAGTACTGCTTCTCTTTTCAGAGGAGACAAAAGCAATGTTCTGCTGAGTGCTTGAACCTGTAAGACCATTCATCTCATGCTCATACACCTTCAGATTATTGTAAAGATCATCAAAGTCCATAGTGTCTAGCCCAGATTGTCCTCTGATCATGGTAGCAACAACATGCCAGGCTGATGGCAAACTTCTTAAGAACTTCAAATTTGCATCTTCAATAGATACCTCAGCATCATATAGTTCTAACATGCTTAAAAGATGTTGAAATCTTTCATATGCAGAGTCAAGACCTTCTCTTTCACCAACTGTGAAAGTTTCAAATTGCTGCTTCAGCAAATTCCTGTGCATCTTTTTGGAAGCATCATTACCACCAAACTTCTTCTTTATTGCAGCCCATAGTTGTTTGGCATCTTTGGCATCATGAAACTTTAGTAGGTGACCATCAGGAATAGCAGAGAGCAGTATGTTGAGTGCTTTGTCTTGATTTCTTTTGGTAGCAGCAGGTACAGGTATTTTTGGAGGTGTTGGTTGTCCAGGTACCTCAATTGGTTCATCAACTTGCATATTACCATTGACAATCACATCCCATAAGGCATGGTCTGTGATAGCAATGTACTGCCTCATCTTCATAGCCCATAGATTGTACTCTCCCTTCTTAACAATAGGAATTCTAACAGCAGTGATTGAGGGAGCAGGTGCAGCATCAGTCGACATCTTGAAAGGGTTTGTAGTGAAATCGGTTTAAGGTTTTGTCTTCTTAATTCAGAGTTTCCAACACAAGCTCTGATACCACTTGTTGGATCGAAGAACTCTGATCAAACTACTTTGTAGCTTGTTAAAGGTTTAACAATATTGAGTAATCTCAATATTATTAATATTGAAACACTGTTTTAACCTTGTAAAGTATGCGGAATCTACTAACACAAAGCTTAAGAAAACTTTTTATATTAACCAAACTTAGAACCTGCTTTGTTACACAGATTCACTAACAATCCCTAACTATAAACTTTAATCGACTTCTAAGACTCTTCAAGACTTCTAAAACTTATATCGACCAATACCTCTTAAGGCTCTTTATATAGATAACCTTAAGTCGGTTTACAACATATAATCCTTGAACGACAAGTTATAATCCCTAACTAATTCTAGAATATTCTCTTAATATTACACATAAATCCTTATCTAATATTGCACATTAGTCCTTGCATCCTTCGAAGTACTTTAAGCAATCTTCATATCAGCAGCACTTTGACTTTAACTCTTCAGCAGTACTTTGACTTAAATTCTTCATGCAGCAGTACTTTGACATCCAGAAGCACTTTAATATATTATATCCCAACAGTACGCGTTTTAGATTTTAAACGTTTTTAAATGTCTAAGTTTTCACGTAACTGTTCATATAGCTTATTTAAACTATTTTGTTTTATAAAACCTTAGATTAATCACTCACACACACTTTATTCATACCCTTTCCTGTTCATATTCACTCGATCACATATTCGTTTTTATACCATTACAACCTCGTTGGGACATTACGACCCGGGGAAGCATTGGCCTAAGTTGTTTGATTATTATAGTTGAACATTCACAAGTGGTTGACCAATAATTATCTGACTGTTTCAGGACAATCAAAATTTGGCGCCGCTGCCGGGGAGGTTGTGCGCTTATTCTAAACGATTTTGCGTATTAGTGAACCTGAATACACGCTCATTGTATATTTATCCATCATTGTTCATACTATTATCATATAAAAACAAAAATAGTTCCCGAAAACATTTTAAAATCTGTTTTCAACGAACACAAAAACCCAATTTTTTTTTCCTTATTATTATTACTACAAAAATTTTCAAAAATACCAAAAATATTCACCTTTACCCTCCTACCTTTTTGATTCTTCATTTCTTACCCTCCTAAACTCTTTGATTCTTTCTATGTCTTATTCTCACCCTCTTGTTTGTCAATGGTGTGGTAGTCCTTATAATGGTGGTAATTGCCCCAGTTGTGGCATGGTAGAGTCAGGAAACGGGTCTGTCTATAACCAGAATCCCTATTCCTACCCTGACATGACTGATTCATTCCATCAGCTTCCACACCATGAGACTTAGCAGTTTAACTGTTGTGAGTACTGTGGTGGTTCACACTACAGTTCTGATTGTCAATCAGGAAGCACGCTTGTCTATGAGCAGGTTCCTGATAACAATTATGACTCAAACACATACGACTCACAGCCACATCAGTTCAACTGTTGTGAGTACTGTGGAGGTCCTCACTTTAGTTTGGATTGTCAAACAGGGAATCCATTTCCTTGCAACAATTACGACTATTCATTTCAAGACCAACCTCCACAGTGACAAATGATCCAAGCAACTCCTCAATACCCGCAAGACCTTTGTCTAGAGGTTCTTGATAAACTTAACGACCTTAAGGAGGAGTTGGCTAATATTTCGTTTCACAATGCACCAAGTTTTTCTTGTGTACATTGTGGGGGTCCTCATGATGATTTCCAATGTCAACCGTATTATAAACCTGAACATTGTTCTAGTTCTGATACATCCGGTTTTGACACATCCACACCCCCACAGTCTCCACTCACTCAACATTCTCGTGATAAATCTATCGCGGAATTACTTGCAGAAGAACATACAGCTAGAGACGAAATAAGCATGGAAGAATTACTAGTCTTAGAACGAGCAGCTATAACACGTTCCAAATTTCACAAAGCTTCTTTTCTTGATGAAGATGATGAAAGTGATGATACCTCATCAAGTTCTTCAGCTGAGACTCCTTCCATTGAAATACAGGGAGAAAAGAATATAACTAAATCACTAGCAGTAGAAATAATGGAACTTGTAGAATCCATAACTGCTAGTCCTTCTCAACTCCCTGAGTCTGCTGTTATCACACATGAGGTTCCCACTCACTCTCTGAGCATGGGGGACGAGCATCTTGACACTGTTCCTCAAAAGGAATCACACGAATTCATAAAGTCTAGTGTTGAGAACCTTCTCTCAATCCCAATTGAGTCACAGGGAATTCTTGATCATGTGTGTGATATTCCTCCCCCTCTTGTCTTTCCAAATGATCATATTGAGATGTTCTCTGATTCTGATGAGGACTATTCTTTATCTTGTGGAGACATAAGTTATGTGGGGGAATTACCTTCTGAGCTTGTCAACTCAGAAGAAGAGAATGATGAAGAAATAATCCAAGACGAAGCTCTTCGTCTTACATTATTAAATGCTAATCTTCTCATTTCTAGAATCGAGGCTTTTAATGAAAAGCCTATTTCATCTCCTATCCCCGTCAAGGATAGTGAGGTTTTGATCAATGATTCTATTCCGGAATTGCAAACGTTCCATTTTGATCATACGGGAGAAAAGATAAGTGGTATCACCACTTCTCATTCTTATAATTCTCTTCCCGTTTCTGAATCATTTACTTTTGAGAAGCTCCCCAGTGAACTCACTCAAATCAATCCCAAATACAAATCATTCACCTTTGAGGAGTTCTCCTGTGAACTCACTCATATCATATCTCCACCGGAGTATGATAACTTTTATTTTGATCTAGACATACCCATAATATGTCTTGATCAAACGAGCTTAAAAGAGGAGATTCGTGAAACAATGAATTCTCCTATTGAAGACGATGAGTTAGTCATGATTTTCATCATGACTTTCTTTCTCTTTTTCATATATCCCGTGGTTTCTCCTGTTCTTCACTCTTTCGGGAGTGAGGACATTATCTTTGACCCCGGCATTCTCATTTATAAATTATGAGCCAGGGTCTCTCTGTATATCTCATCGGTGTGGAACTTTCACGTTCTTCAAATGTTTATCCAAATATCTTGAATGAAAGTCCGATGCAGATTGTCTCTTCCACATGATACTTCCCCATGAACCAATGAATTTGGGGTCGAGTCAAGCTAGCGACTCGGTAAACAAAAATAGTAGCATGTACTTAGGGTTTTCACCCTAAGTGTGGGGGAGATACTAACCCACATGTTGTATATATGTAAATATCCTCTAAAAAATGTACATAAACTTAAATAAAGGCTAAGAGTATTTTCTTTCTTACGTTCTAAGTGTTGGTTTAACACCCGGTACTTTGAATATTGAGGACAATATTCAGTTCTAAGTGTGGGGGGGAATTCGTTATTCTAACGAATTTAAACACATGTTCCATCAGGAACCCCCATTTTAGCCCGAATTTTAAAATTTTTTCTCACTTAGAACGCTATAAATGGTTATCAGTCCGCCATGTCTAACCCACATAAGGATTGGCTAATCCAGGAGCAAACGGCTCTTGGTAAAGATATCTCAAATCCGTTGATGGCTTGCAATTTGCCCAAAATTGTATGGTTCCTCAACTCCCCATATCCTCAAAAGCAAATGAGTTGGCTAGCCCGCAAGATTATGGCTTGTGGTAAAGGCAGTGGAAAAACTATAATTGGTAATCAGCTCACTAAGATGTTGACTATTCCATCAAGAGTTGGCTAGTCCAGAAGCAAACGGCTTTTGGTAAAGACTAATCAAATCCGTTAACAGCTGGTGGTTTGCTCAAAATCACACGGTTATCAGGTGTACCACAGTTCTTACATCTGGCTACTCCAGAAGTGATGGCTTTTGGTAAAGAGTTTTTCAAATCCATTAAGTTTTTCTCAAAAGATTGCTAGGGACTAGCAATGTTTTAGTGTGGGGGACTGATGAGTGTCTAAATACTCATCATTTTATACTAATCTGAGCTGCCAAAACATCCAAAAACACTCAAATATGCATCAAAATACTGAATATATCTTAGAAGTGTGTTTTATATGTTTCAAATGCAAAATAATCAAAAACAAATGAAAAACGTACAAAGTTTGCATAATTGGCAGTTTCAGTCCCTCAAGTTTCAAAAGTTGTCAAAACTAGTCCCTGGTAATCCAAAACATATAAAATATCATCAAAGGTCCTTGGGGATTCACAAGTTGTCAAAATAAGTCCTTTAATGTAAAAATTGCAAAATTAATACTTTAGTCCCCCAAGTTTCAAAAATGTCAAAATTAGTCCTTGGGTATTTAAAAAACTGGTAATTTATCAAATTCTACCCTTGAACTTTTCACACTTGGCATAATTAACCCTTTTTGATAACTTTGGAGTATTTACAATTCCAGACCCTTAAAATCCAAAAATTACAATTCAGGTCCCTAAACTTTGGATAATGACAGATTTGGTCCCTAAATGTTTAAAAATAGAAAAACAACATTTTTGGTCCTTGGTTTATTCTAACATGGCAGGAATGGTCCCTTGATTAACTTTGGGAAAGTTCCAAATCAGGCCTCTCAACTTTCCGATATTTGCAATTTTAGTCCTTGTGTTTACTAAACCATAAAAACCAACCGGACTCTTATAATTATTATATCCTAAAACTAAACCCATTCCAACAACCCAGCCCACCCATTACCCTTTTACACCCCTAGCCCAACTTAAGCCCAAAATACAAACAAAACCCACCCCGTTAATAATAAACCAGGGTCAAACCCCCTGCCAAACGAAACCACCCCTTCCCTCCTTTACCACTTCACCTCACACAGTCCACCATACCACCCTCCACCTCTCTGGTTTCACCACCAGCTCACCAACCAGCTCTCCCACCTGTCCCTCCACCTCACACATGCTTCCAAGACCCAATTAATTCCCCTAAAACGTGACAAGTCATCCCAACTGACCCAAGACTTTTTTGGCGCGAAAGGGCATTTTGAATGGCTAGGATCAATCAGACCAAATCAAAGGCTCACAGTTGGTGGGAAAGTTACAGAGGGACACCTGGAACCCTAATTTTGATTATAAAGCAGAAAAGAAGTAGAAGAGAGGAAGTAGTAGTTAATTAATATAGGTTTAGTGTAGAAGTAGTGTAATTTCATGTTTCAGTTGTAATTTTCGATTAAAAAAGCTTGTACTCAGTTTGGTTAATGAAATCTTGTCTTTTATTAATCATAATTTCAAGTTTAGTTCACAGAATTACAAATTACAATTTTCAAGTGAAATCGACAAATTCACTTGAATCTTGTAAAAGGTTGTTAAAACTACTTCATTAAGCTCAATAAAGCTCAAACAAAGCTTTGATAAGCTTTTAGATCATTTAGAAGATTCTCAATTCAGTTTACTTAAAAAATACAAAAAAAAAAAAATCAAAGAAAATCAATGAAAAATAAAAATTAGTTGAAGAAGGTTATGCAAGCATGGATCATGGTCAAATATGGATGGTTATGGTTGTAGTATCTCATGGGAGGCTTAGGAAATGAGTTTGGGTTCATGGCTATGTATTGTTGACTTGAAATCAATTTGTAAGTCTCATTTTCAATTTTTTTTCCTTTTACTATATAATTACTCATTAGCTGTTATATTTGGATCTCTATGTTTATTTAGTAGTCTTTAATCATTATAAGTATTAAAGTTTCAATTTTAGAGTCCAAATATCTCTTTATCTTTGGAAATCTTTCAAAACAGTAAATAAATGGGTGTTTGGCTTTGTCTGTTTGGTTGTGTGGGTGGACTGTTCTTTGACTCAGACCTGTGTCAACATTTTTCTTAATATCAAAACAGATAAGGTAACCAATTTTTCAGAGGTAGTAAGCTCCAAAAGTCAAAACTCACCCTAAATCACTCTCACGGATTCACTATTTGGATTTATGAGTCCATAATCATCATTGTGTGTTCAAAAGTTGTTGTTTTAGCTTTAGATAACCTTATTATAGCTTTTCATATCATTTTCAGTTATTTAGATGTGATCAAAGTTGGGAAAAGTCAAAAGTCCAAGTTTTTTACAAAAGTCAAATTTCCACTTTGTGTAGAAATCCAAAACTTGGGGGATTTTTGTAGATTTATGTGTTGAGATTCATACCCTGTGCTTTTCACTACTTATTGTCTCCCACCTTGTCTTTAAGTTCCCACATAGCTTGTATTTTTGGGATTTTTATACTGGGCCCCACACCTCAAGCAACACACCTGCAGGGCAAGGTATTGCCCTGCTGCAACCACCACAGTCCCACACCACCAACTTTGGTGGTGTTTTCTGGAAATCCTAGTGGGTCCCACACCATAACTTTGGGTTCTCCCAACCCCCTCCTACCAGTCTCTTAGTTTTGACGCACTGTTTGACCTGAAACTCAGTGGACCCCACTTGATGTAAGTTCTTAAGTCTGTCCCATTTTCAGTTGAGCAACGAGTAACCAATGGCTTATTAACTGCTTATTAGCTTATTCCAAAGGCTTATCTGGCCAAATCTAACTCCAACTTGTTTACTTAACTTATTGGAACCAGAGTCAACCATAGTGAGTCCCACACAAGCTCATTTGAGCTTATTTCTTTGTTTGGTCAAATAAAGTCAACTATGAAGCCATTAAGCTTTCACAGTGCTTATTATTAAGATCTAAAATAATTGTTTTTACAAAAGTTAGTTATTTTTAGATATAAAATAGATTTGTAAAAGAAAAATCAAGAAAAACCAATATAAAAATAAGTGATAGTTTCTATTTAATATAATTTAATTTTAATTTTCATTTTTAGATTTTTATTAAGTATTTGGTATTTTTATATTTTTTTTAAATTCCTTTTATATTAAAGTATTTATAGTAATTTTCTCAGATTTTTAGTTTGTCATTTAGTATTTATTAGAATTAAAAATAGTTTTATTTATAATTAATCAATAATTAAGTTTTAAATAGCATAATTAGTTTTTATAAAGCAACACCTAGATTTTATATTTTTCCTAGCTTTTATAAGTCATACAATAATTTTAGAAATTTTCTTGTAATTTTTACTGTTCATTTAATAGTTTTTATAATTTAAATAGTTAATTAATAATTAAATAATAGTTAATTAATAATAATTAGATAAATAGTCTTAAAAATATAATTTTATTTTTAAAATAAGTTTTATAATATTTTAGACTTTTAGAAATTTTAATTTTATATTTCTAGACTTATTTTACATTTTCTTATTTATTAGTGAATATTTTAATAATTAAAAGTAGTTATTAAATAATAATAAATAATTAAATAATTAGTAATTATAAAATAAATATTTAAATTTCATTTAATTTGCATTTAAGCCCCTAAGGCATGCAAACTCCTACTTTAGTTAAAATCGTTTTTGTTTCGTACGTTTACGTAGAATTAAATTAAACGTACGCGTTTTAGATTTTAAACGTTTTTAAATATCTAAGTTTTCACGTAACTGTTCATATAGCTTATTTAAGGTATTTTGTTTTATAAAACCTTAGATTAATCACACACACACACACACACTTTATTCATACCCTTTCCTGTTCATATTCACTCGATCACAGATTCGTTTTTATACCATCACAACCTCGTTGGGACATTACGGCCCGGGGAAACACTGTATTCCACGGAAGCATTGGCCTAAGCTGTTTGATTATTATAGTTGACCATTCACAAGTGGTTGACCAATAATTATCTGACTGTTTCAGGACAATCAATTACCCACTATTGTTTGTGAGTAAATCGTGGCTAAATATTTACTTTATATTGTGAATAATGCATAGGTAAATATTAAAACCACACATTTAACACAAATACTATTGAAATATAAAACAAATGATAATAAATAGATCATTCTTACATAAATATCAAGTCTGCTAATTAGCACAAAGCCACAAACTATCATCATTCTAATGATTTCTCAAAACAAATAAAATAAACTGAAAAGAACAAAGCATCATCATATTTTTTATAAATTTTTTTTCTTAAACAAATTTTTTTCCGAATTATTTTTTTTGAATTTTTTTTTCAACAACTTTTTTTTTGAATTTTTTCCAATTTTTTAAGAAAATTTTTATTAGTAAAAAAATTTAGAAATTTTTTTTCTTAAACAAAATTTTTTTCGAATTATTTTTTTTTGGAAAAAATTTTTTCGTCAAAATTATTTTTTAGAACTTTTTAAGAAAATGCTAACGGCAGCCCTTAGGGCTGTTGATAACAACTTTTTCATTAAAATTCTCTAATATTAAGAAATAGTGAGAAACATGCTCCACAATTTTTGCTAAAATGACCAATAAGAAGAGTGAATTGAATTTGTGTGTGAAAAAGGTTAGGAGATGGTTAGTAATTTTGAATGATTTTATTTAGAAATTGTATATTTTATTTGCAAAAGTTTCGAAAACTAGTCGTTAATAACAACCCTAAGGGATGCTGTTAGCAAAACCCAAATTTTTATTAGATTTTTTTTCAAATTATTTTTCTTGGAAAAAAAATTTCAACAAAAAAATCGTTGTTTTAGAATTTTTTTTACTAATATTTTTTCGATTTTTTTAAGAATTTTTTTAAAAGACTAACTAACTGAAATGACTAACGGTGCAAACATTGCAAACGCTCTTTGGTATAAAGAACGAGCGTTGCAAACGACTGTTAGGTTGAAGGACTAATGTTGCCACTTTACAATTAGACTACGACTAAATTAACTCCGTTAGAAAATTGGACCAAAAGCGGAACCAAAGTATGCCTTTTGGACTGAAATCTCACTTTTTTTTTAAATTGGACCAAAAGTGAAATTTTGATACATCCACAAGGACCAAAAATGTGGTTAACTATAATACATATGTTCTTCTCATATGCATGTTCTTATTAAAAAAAATTTAGAAATAAAGAAGAGGCCCCCAACATTAGTGCATAATTGAGAATCAAACAAAGAAGAACGGTCTTTTAACGCACGCAACCCACAATGCTATTAAATTATGATTTGTCATTTAAACATTTGTACGCTGCCAGGTCATAGCATTGTCGATGGTCTAAGAAGATCAGAATTCAGAAACGAGGGAGAGGGATCGTTTAGGAAGTTTTGCGATTATAAAGCTGTGGGTAAACATAAGGTAACTGATTTTGATAAGTGATGACGTATAGTCTATATTTGGGCCACGAGCCCAAATGATAAACATCACTAAGGCCCAAACCCACCATGAGTGGGCTATTATAACTTGGGCTGCATCATTAACGGGATTGGGCTCACATAAGACCCAAAGCCTAAACAAACTATTTATGGTTTATATAAGGATCCTCTATCTATGGATAAAGATCCTTGGACCGGATAAGCACCATGCGTGCGAAACGTAAGGAGCACGAAACCTACAAGGATTCTGCGCCTATAAAAGGAATGACATAATTCTCATTAGAGGTACGATTCACAAAACCCTAACTCTTTACGTAAACCTAAAACCGATTACTTACTCTCACGCCGGAGGATAATCGTGGGAGACAATCCCACGATAAGCCTAACGGTGTTAGTTTATTTTCTTAGTGCGCAGGTTTCAAGCATTAAGAGCTAATTGGTACGAGAGCAAGAGCCCAAACTAGGAACGCCCAACTTTTGTATCAACAAGTGGCGCTATCCGTGGGACTCACACTAAGAACTAAGAACTAGAATGACGAAGAACAAAAACTCAAGCCAGCGGACTCCGTAGTTGGAAAAAACATGTGACCTCCAGAGGAAGAACCATCAAGATTCGACCTCTAGGCAGGCTTCTGGAACAACCAGTGCGCCTGGTCACCAAGAAACAGGACCAACCCTACCTCTCCCAGCGGTAGAATTGCCTATAAGGACTACCCAAGCCACTACAGTGGTCCCAAGCGTTGAAGAACTTCAGCGCACCCTCTTCAATACTCCCCATGTAACACCCCAACCAGACAAGGGTAAAATTGTCACAAATTATGGTGTTACATCAGAACAAACAGACAGATCAAAATCAGAAAACTTACATAAATAACTATGGTCAAATTCTTCACTCAGTTCTACACTCAAGCCCAGAAAGCTATCCCAAATGCTATCTTGAATACCTGCCGCGGAGAAAAGAAATGCGGCTGAGCTACAAAAGCTCAGTGAACGGATATAACAAAAGTAAACTAAAATAAATGCTGAAGAATAGATATATAATTTGGGAAACATATTTAGGTATAACAGATGATACGGAAATATAATGTGTAGGTTAAGCAAGGAATCTATACAGTCACCTGTATAAACAGAATCAGAATATACCATGAGCTCAGAAACATATCATTATCATATCACCGTCAAATCATAAATTGTACAAGGAGTAGCTAACTCCAACGTACCGGAAGTGAAAGGAGTACATTGCACATACAAACAGTCACTAAACATAATCATAACATATCATAACAGAAAACAGATCTAGGATGCATCCATACGCCCCTGAAAATTAGTGCACATTCATATATAACGGAAGGGACGTGGCAGAACATCACTCTACTGCCCTAGAGTCATGCCATAGGTGCATCTATGACACGGACATGGAACCCCCATGCCTAGTGAAGCTCAGGTAACATAAGGTTCATAATAAAGGTTCAAATCATGGTTGTCATATCAGAAGGTTCAAACGGAAAGGTTTATCATAGCAAAAGTTCAAATCAGAAAGTTCATATTAAAGGTTCATATCATAGGTTCATATCACAAAGGAAACCTTAAGAATAAGGTCAGAATATCCGTACCTCAAAAGCAAAGCTGACAGAGATCAAATAAAGATTCACGGAAGGAAGAGTTCACTTCTTCTTTAATTATCCACCTGATTTAGTGATCATTTAATATGTTAATAACTTTATCTTAAATCAGATTACTCTTCTTTAGTCAGCTTTCCACTTTTAGTAATTTTCCATTATTTAATAAGATTCCCAAATTAGTAAGTTTCTCTAATTAGAAAGATTACACAGTAATTTAAGTTTACACTTTAAGTAAATCATTATTATGGAATTATGGTTTCATTATAACAAATAATTATAATTTAGGATAAAACATGTCAACTTTCAAAATTTTAGGGTTAATAAGTTAACTTTCCCTAAATTTACAAAACAAACCCTTAATTTTAAATAAACACCCTTTTTATTATATAACTTACAAATTAATCCGTTTAATTACAAATGTATACATTCTACCCTTGAACTAATTTTATACAGTTACCCCTGGTCCAATATACTTTACAAAAATAATCCTTAAGTTTGTAAAATTACAAAACAAACCCTATACTTTTTAATATCCAATTCGATTACAAAATAATCCACAATACCCTAACCCTAATATTTTCCAATCATTACCCAATTATTACATCATCCTTAAACCTCATTTAATGCAGTAAAATTTCCAAAAACCCTAACCCTAATTAATTCGATCCACTTCTACTTTTATTTTATTTTTCTTATTTAACCGATTATAAAATAAATCCAAAACTAGTTTCTACACTTCGATCATCATGGAACCAATTTTATTATAGTCAAATAACATGTATAGGATCTGCATAAAATAAATTTGAAACACAAACAAATAGATTTAGCCGATTAGGGTTTTTAGGTCGATTTAGGGTTTATGGTTATATATAAATTCGTTTGATCATATTAGCATGCATGGCTCGATTCCAATATTTTATACTGATAATATATGATATATAGGTTACTAGAAAAATACCAGAAAGATTTTATAACGAGTAAATAAGCAGAATGAATTTTTACCTCTCGGTTTAATTTAAATAGAGTAAAACAAATCCAACGATCGAACCAAGATACCACAGCCTCAACCACGATTTTTCTCAACTTTTATGGCTTAGAAAACGACCAGGAAAAATACTAGAGAGCTTGGAAAATTATGTGTCGACTGTTAGGGATTTTTGGGTTGTCGACTTTCTTCTAAAGTTGGTTTTATGTTTTCTAATATAAAACGTGTATAAATCATATATAATAGGTGGAATATTTATCTTGGGCTGCAATCTATTATGATAAGTCCAAATTAAAAGATTATACATGTTTCCTATTTATTTGGGATTGATTTCTTAATTATAAATACATATATATAATTAAATAAAATCTACATAATTAGATATTTACAAGAAATAATTTTTACTTTTACAAAAGTGACAAATCTTATTTATGCTAAATTTATTTTGATCATATTATGCCAAATTCCAAATTTCTAAGGCTTTCTTTGATATTATTTAAATGTTATTTCAATTTTCTTTGAACTTAGGGGCATTTTTGTAATTTTGCATGTTTTAGAATTTGAGGTATTACAACTTCTTCCCCTCTAAAAAGAAATTTTCGTCCTCGGAAATTGAATAAACAGAACAGACGTAAACGAATCGGATTACGGAAATTGCCAGAACGGAATGAACACAGAATCTTTCAATTACAGAAATAACCTTAATTCAGAATAACCTTTCTAACAGATTTCAAACGGACAGACAGATCTTTCTTACCAGGATTTCATAACTTCATATCTTATTTAAAACAGTTCAGAAATCAATTCAACGATTACATACTTGTAGCAGATAACTAAAGTACTTATCACAAGTACTAGCAGAAAACGGATTGAGTACGGAACTTCAAACGATAGAAAACTCTATAATGAGTTCTAAAAGTCTTAACGAATGATCAATGATCAACAAACATACGACGAGAATTTGAACATATCCAGATATCTAACGATGAAGGCAGAACCTACATGTGGGTCGAATGAGTCTTAAAAGTCTCACTAATCGCGGATAATCTAACTGACAGAAATCTGATGCTTTCCAAACACTTCCCGAAATATCCTATGCTCACAATGAGAATACATTATATGATGGAAATGTTATCACGCTGGCCAGGCGTCATAACATTTGCATTATATAAATATACCTTCATGGCGACCATACTTTATCTCAAGTCGTTAATAAAACAACTTAATAGAAACCTAACAATTCTCCTCTTTTCCTAGGATTTAGCAGAATCAATCCTCATCAATAAGATCGAACAGAAAATGAAACGTATCAGAAAACTACAGAAATCTAACAAATCTATCTTAATAGAACACAATGCTTCCAAATTCACCAAAATGCTCATAATCATAAACTTAGCCAATATATGCAGAATTATCATAATACTAAACTTCAAAGGAAAACTTAATATTCTGAAAATTCAATCACACTATTATCAATCTTCCTCATTATTATGTGATATCCTAATCATCATTAACAGAAAGAACTTAGGGAAATCAACCTATACCAGATAATTGTCAGAATTATAACCTTCCAAAGAAAACTCTTAATAACATAGTTTCATTATCATAATAGAGTGAACAATTTCCTAAATTTGTGACTAATAACCTCCAGATCTCTCATAAGGATAGAAAAGATTCATGGAAAATAAAATAGTGTCAAAACTTAATATGCCTAACATAAGCAGGAAGATTCACAGAATATATCAAACACATAGGGTTGTAATAATCTTCCAAATGGTCAGAAAACATCAAACTAATTGTCAACAAGTCAGAGATGGAAATCAAAATCAGAAAGCGAAACTTAAATGGTGTAGTTCTCAAGATATTTTAAACTTGTTAGTTTACTGAACTTTAGGTCATGCTTAACTTTATAACCTCAGAAAGAATGATCTTATCGGCTTATCTAAAAGCAAAGGCATGAATCAGAGTGATGCGGAAACGATGCTACTTAAAGAAATGTCCTAGTCTACCCAATCTTCACCGGTCATAACTCAAGTTTCATATAAGGGAGTCCTAAAGCAAATCCTCAAAGATCGTTTCATAACTCCTATGGTGCAAAACTTTAGGGCCTAATACTCACAGGTCATAGCCTAAGCTCTACGGGTTTTTAATCCGCCGATCCAACCTGTCTCTGATACCATAATTGTAACACCCCAACCCGACAAGGGTAAAAATGTCACAAATTATGGTGTTACATCCGAACAAACAGACAGATCAAAAGCAAAAAACTTACATAAATAACTATGGTCAAATTCTTCACTCAGTTCTACACTCAAGTCCAGAAAGCTATCCCAAATGCTATCTTGAATACCTGCCGCGGAGAAAAGAAATGCGGCTGAGCTACAAAAGCTCAGTGAACGGATATAACAAAAGTAAACTGAAATAAATGCTGAAGAACAGATATATAATTTGGGAAACATATTTAGGTATAACAGATAATACGGAAATATAATGTGTAGGTTAAGTAAGGAATCTATACAGTCACCTGTATAAACAGAATCAGAATATACCATGAGCTCAGAAACATATCATTATCATATCACCGTCAAATCATAAATTGTACAAGGAGTAGCTAGCTCCAACGTACCGGAAATGAAAGGAGTACAATGCACATACAACCATTCACTAAACATAATCATAACATATCATAACAGAAAACAGATCTAGGATGCATCCATACGCCCCTGAAAATTAGTGCACATTCATATATAACGGAAGGGACGTGGCAGAACATCACTCTACTGCCCTAGAGTCATGCCATAGGTGCATCTATGACACGGACATGGAACCCCTATGCCAAGTGAAGCTCAGGTAACATAAGGTTCATAATAAAGGTTCAAATCATGGTTGTCATATCAGAAGGTTTAAACGGAAAGGTTTATCATAGCAAAAGTTCAAATCAGAAAGTTCATATCAAAGGTTCATATCATAGGTTCATATCACAAAGGAAACCTTAAGAATAAGGTCAGAATATCTGTACCTCAAAAGCAAAGCTGACAGAGATCAAATAAAGATTCACGGAAGGAAGAGTTCACTTCTTCTTTAATTATCCACCTGATTTAGTGATCATTTAATTTGTTAATAACTTTATCTTAGATCAGATTACTCTTCTTTAGTCGGCTTTCCACTTTTAGTAATTTTCCATTATTTAATAAGATTCCCAAATTAGTAAGTTTCTCTAATTAGAAAGATTACACAGTAATTTAAGTTTACACTTTAAGTAAATCATTATTATGGAATTATGGTTTCATTATAACAAATAATTATAATTTAGGATAAAACATGTCAACTTTCAAAAGTTTAGGGTTAATAAGTTAACTTTCCCTAAATTTACAAAACAAACCCTTAATTTTAATTAAACACCCTTTTTATTATATAACTTACAAATTAATCCGTTTAATTACAAATGTATACATTCTACCCTTGAACTAATTTTATACAGTTACCCCTGGTCCAATATACTTTACAAAAATAATCCTTAAGTTTGTAAAATTACAAAACAAACCCTATACTTTTTAATATCCAATTCGATTACAAAATAATCCACAATACCCTAACCCTAATCTTTTCCAATCATTACCCAATTATTACATCATCCTTAAACCTCATTTAATGCAGTAAAATTTCCAAAAACCATAACCCTAATTAATTCGATCCACTTCTACTTTTATTTTATTTTTCTTATTTAACCGATTATAAAATAAATCCAAAACTAGTTTCTACACTTCGATCATCATTGAACCAATTTTATTATAGTCAAATAACATGTATAGGATCTGCATAAAATAAATTCGAAACACAAACAAATAGATTTAGCCGATTAGGGTTTTTAGGTCGATTTAGGGTTTATGGTTATATATAAATTCGTTTGATCATATTAAAATGCATGGCTCGATTCCAATATTTTATACTGATAATATATGATATACAGGTTACTAGAAAAATACCAGAAAGATTTTATAACGAGTAAACAAGCAGAATGATTTTTTACCTCTCGGTTTAATTTAAATAGAGTAAAACAAATCCAACGATCGAACCAAGATACCACAGCCTCAACTACGATTTTTCTTAACTTTTATGGCTTAGAAAACGACCAGGAAAAATACTAGAGAGCCTTGGAAAATTATGTGTCGACTGTTAGGGATTTTTGGGTTGTCAGTCGGTTTTATGTTTTCTAAATATATAAAACGTGTATAAATCATATATAATAGGTGGAATATTTATCTTGGGCTGCAATCTATTATGATAAGTCCAAATTAAAAGATTATACGTGTTTGCTATTTATTTGGGATTAATTTCTTAATTATAAATAAATATATATAATTAAATAAAATCTACATAATTAGATATTTACAAGAAATAAGTTTTACTTTTACAAAAGTGACAAATCTTATTTATGCTAAATTTATTTTGATCATATTATGCCAAATTCCAAATTTCTAAGGCTTTCTTTGATATTGTTTAAATGTTATTTCAATTTTCTTTGAACTTAGGGGCATTTTTGTAATTTTGCATGTTTTAGAATTTGAGGTATTACACCCCAACAAACGGCACCTATAGTGGACAACACTGTGCCACCTGGCGCACCTAACCGAGATAGGGTGCTCAATACTGAGGTAAATATTCTTGCAGCGGACGAGGACGCACCTGATCTAACATTAAGTAATTTTGTATCCCAAAATTACGAAACCCTAACCGCCCTCATGCAAGAAGAAACGAGGAAAAGGTCAAGTACGAGCCTGCAAGCCCGGCTCAACTTTGGTCCTGAACACGATGTATCATCACCGGGCCACCAAAGAGGAAGACGCAAAAATAATGAAAGACGTACCACTATCCATGATAGGCTTGGTACGATATCTAACTCACAATATTCAGAGGAATATGAAGATGGCGAGAGGCGCACTAATGTTCATTCCAGACTTGGCAGTCAAACGATACAAGACCGATTAGGACGTCAAAATTCACCAAGTGAAGGCTCCTCCAGGTCTGGGAGCAAGAGAATTCACGATAGATTAGGGAGGAGAACATCCCCAAGTGAAAGCCCCTCAAGCTCTTCCTCTAAAGGAAGCCGGCGCAAGCGCCGCAAAAGAGATTACTCTTCCTCCAGTGACTCCTTGGACAACGAGGATAAGGAAACAGGACACTGGAAATCTAGAGGGAGACGTCGCGAGGAAGAAGATGAAGACATATCTCTTCCGTGGCGTCGCCAGAAAGTTGATGCCTTTACAAGACGCATCAGCGACTACTCTGATCATAAGAAAAGGCGCATGCCCACTAATGTTAAAACATATGACGGGACGGGTGATCCTGATGATCACCTAAAAATTTTCGAATCCGCCTCTACTATCGAAAATTGGCCACAACCTGTGTGGTGCCACATGTTTAACTCCACGTTAGTAGGGAATGCGCGCACGTGGTTTAGCAAGCTTCCACGAAGGAGCATTGGTGGGTTTGAAGAGTTGCGAAAAGCATTCCGTTTAAACTTTACCCAAAGAATGAAGTGCGCTAAAAGCCCTGTTGAACTAGCCAAAGTAAAACAGCGTCAAGGGGAATCAACTAGTGCTTATATGGAACGCTTTAAAGAGGAATGTATACACGTAAAGGCGTGTCCCGAAGTCCTAAAAATCTCAGGGTTCATGAATGGGATCAATAACCCAGAACTCATCAGGAAGTTGAACGACAATGTTCCCCAAACCTTCGATGAACTAATGAAGCGCACAAGATCCTTCATACAAGGAGAAGCAGCTGCTGCAGATAGTAAAAAAGGCTACTCAAATTATAGGCAACATGAACAGCCTAGGAGACAATCCAATGATCAGAGCAGCAACCACAGCAAGAATTATCGCAGTAAGGGGAGTGGACGAGATAATGACAAGTATACCCCTCTCACAAAGACTCCGAGGGAAATAATTGTAACAGAAGGCGCAAACTTCCCGAAACCTCCACCAATGCGCACCCCAGAGGAAAAGCGCATAGGGAATGGATACTGCGAATACCATGGCCAAAAGGGCCATACAACCAATGAGTGTGTCCAGCTACGACAACTAATTGAAAAATTAGTAAAGAAAGGTAGGATGGATCACCTCGTAAAGAACATTAAAGAAGGGAAGGACAAGCAAAGGAATGGAGGCAAGAAAGAGCCTCCCAAAGATAAAGCAGACATCATCTACATGATACAATCATGGCAGCGCAAGACAAAGCAAAAAGTCAGCCAAAAGTTCTCTTCAGAAAAGGAGATATCCTTCCCCACTCTAGCTGCAGATAATGCAGTAATAGAGCCTCTGACCATTGAGATACATACGGGGGGACATGACATCCGCCGCATGTATATCGATGGAGGAGCATCCGCAGATATCCTGTATGAACATTGCTTTAAAAGGCTACGACCTGAGATACAAAGTCAATTGATACCAGCTACAACGTCGCTGACTGGGTTCACAGGAGAAAAGATATGGCCTATGGGGCAATTACGCTAACTTGTAGTTGTGGGCGATGAACAATAGTTAATAGCAACGTGGATAAATTTCATGGTAATCAAGTCTCCTTCACCGTACAACGACATCATTGGAAGACCTGGAATATCATCCATGCGCGCTGTACCATCCACAGCACATGGGATGCTCAAATTTCCAGTAGAAGGAGGGATTGTCACCCTCTACAACACCACAGTGCCACCTAAAGAGTTTAACGCAGTAACCAGTGAGGTGGAGAATATTCCAGAACAACGCGCAGAAAAAATTCCAAACTTAAAAGTTGTTATTCATCCTGATTACCCAGATCAAAAAATATCGATTGGAGGATCTTTATCTGACAAAGGTAAAGCAGCTGTGTGCGCACTCTTGCAGAAGAACCTGAGTATTTTTGCGTGGGAAACAAAGCACATGACCGGAGTGCTACGCTCTATTATGGAGCACAAGCTACAAATCCGACAAGGATATCCCCCAATACGACAGAAGAAGCGCGGCCAGGCCCCAGATCGCGCAAAAGCTATCCTCGAAGAAGTACACAAACTTGTAGACGCAGGAATTATACGCGAAGTATACTATCACGACTGGCTCTCTAATCCAGTAATGGTAAAGAAGAGCAATGACAGTTGGAGGATATGCATGGACTTCACAGACCTCAATAAAGCATGTCCACAGGACTGCTACCCACTGCTAGAGATAGACTGGAAATTAGAATCCCTGTGTGGATATCCTTTTAAATGCTTCCTAGACGCATACAAAGGGTACCATCAAATCCAGATGGCAGTGGAGGATGAAAAAAAGAGCCTTCCACACAAGTCAAGGGGTCTATTGCTACACAAAAATGCCTTTTGGTCTAAAGAACGCAGGCGCAACATACCAACGATTGGTGGACATGGCTTTTGAAAAACAAGTAGGTCGCAACTTGGAGGTCTACGTTGATGACCTTGTCATCAAGAGTCATACAGAGGAAGAATTGGTGCGCGACATCGAGGAGACGTTCAAAACATTTGGAAAAATAAACATGAAGTTAAATCCCAAGAAGTGCACCTTTGGTGCGACAGAAGACATGTTCCTTGGGTATTTAATAGAACACGATGGTATCAAGCCTTGCCCAGAAAAAACAAAAGCTTTTATCGATCTCCCCTTACCACGCACACTGAAAGAAGTCCAGTCATTAAACGGAAAGCTAGCTGGGCTAAACCGTTTTTTATCTAAGTCAGCAGACAAATCACTCTCTCTCTTTAAAACACTCACGAAGTGCACAAAAAAGGGAGACTTTCGTTGTACTAAGGAAGCAGAAGAAGCCTTCCAACAGCTAAAACAACACCTGGCATCACTTCCCAAACTTGTCGCACCGCGACCAGGGGAATAGTTAATAATGTACTTATCTGCAACCCACGGAGTAGTCAGCGCAGTACTATTGGCAGATAGTAACTCCGTCCAAACACCCATATATTTTGTAAGCAAGGCATTGAAGAAAACATAGACTAACTACAGCGCCATGGAAAAACTGGTCTTAGCTCTAGTATTCGCAGCTAAAAGACTGCGCAGATACTTTCAGGCGCACCCAATAGCTGTGATCACAGACCAGCCAATCAAACAAGTTATCTCTAAACCTGACGTATCAGGGCGGCTACAAAAGTGGAGTGTGTTGTTGAGCGAGTATAACATTTCGTATAGACCACGCACTGCAATCAAGGGGCAGATATTAGCTGACTTTATTGTTGAAAAACCAGACACCGATACTTCAACTTTAATAAGCAAGACAGAGTTACAAGAACCTTGGATTTTATTCACAGACGGATCCTCATGCGTGGATGGATCAGGCGCATGCCTCATCCTTACTAATCCAGAAGGAATGGAGTTCACTTACGCACTGCGTTTCGAATTCACAACCAAAAACAATGAGGCAGAATACGAAGCCCTACTCGCTGGACTGCGTATTGCAATTCAAATGGGCATACGCAACCTAGAGGCAAACATGGATTCCAGGCTAGTAGCTAACCATGTGTTAGGTGAATATGAAGCTAGGGATGAACACATGATCCAATACCTCGAAAAAACCAAGTCCTTAATTCAGAACTTTGATAGGTTCACAATCAAACAAGTACCTAGAGGGGACAACAGGAAAGCTGACACGCTTAGCAAGATTGCATCTACAAGCTTTGCGCACCTATCAAAATAGGTATTGGTAGAAACTCTAAAAAACAAATCAATCTTGGAGATGGAAGTATCCACGGTGATAGAATAACAGGATCCCACGTGGATGACACCTATCATTGAATTTATTAGCAAAGGAATCTTACCACAAGATCAAAAGCAAGCTTGAAGAGTGTGGCGCGCAGCGCAGAGATTTGAACTAAGAGACGGCATCCTATATCGACGTTCATTCCTACAACCTTGGCTCCGATGCGTTGGACCTCTTCAAGTAGATTATGTACTCAAAGAAATCCACGCTGGATCATTTAGCATGCACTCAGGATCACGGTCGTTGTGGCGCGCACTCTGAGATCAGGATATTATTGGCCTACTATGCACCGCGACGCGCGAGATATGATAATAAAAATGCAGCAATTGCCAAGTACACAAGCCAATTCCGCACCAACCACAACAAGAGTTAACCCCCATCACCTCACCATGGCCATTCTATAAATGGGGCATTGACATCGCAAGCCCTTTCCCAGTTGTAGCGGGAGGGCTAAAATTCCTCATTGTAGCCATAGACTACTTTACAAAGTGGATTGAGGCAAAAGCAGTGGTGAGCATCACTGGAAACCAGGTAAAAAGCTTCGTATGGGACAATATTGTATGTCGTTTCGGGCTACCTGGAGAAATTATCTCAGACAATGGGAAACAATACTGCGACAACCAATTCAAAGATTGGTGCGCGCAATTGAATATCACACAACACTTTGCTTCAGTGAAACACCCACAAACCAATGGCTTGGTTGAACGCGCGAACCGCAGCTTAGGCAAAGGGATTAAAGTGCACCTTGATAGACACAAAGGAAAATGGGTGGACGAGTGATGCGTAGGGATTGCACCAGGCTTTACCTCTCAAGGGATCTTGAGAAGCTTACAACCCCTACCAGGCAGTGTACCTGATCGTTATAGTATAGTATAGTGACAAGTACCGGGGGATTGATCGTTCAGCTAGGAATAGTGTCGCTAGGATTAGAAAACCTAAATACTAGTTCTAGAGATGAGGGATGATTCTTTTTGTATTTTTATATTTTTTAGAAAGCAATTAAAAATCTCGGGTTTGAAGGATTTGGGCGGAATTAGTTTCTAGTCAACTAACCCAATACTAAAGATGCAATCAAAATGAAATACTAAAAATGAAAATAAAACTAAATTAAACTAAGGTTGTGAGCAATAAGTGGAGAAATGTGTTTACGTAGATTTCACTACTCCCTAGATATCTTTTACACGTTAATTACTTATTATAGTTGCGTGGATGACGGATTGTATTCCTTAATACCATTCATTGGGTGGCGTACTTAACTCCCCAATCCTATGAGTGCCTACTTCACTCCTATGTGGAGCCGGCTAAGAAGCTCCTAACATGGGATCATTAGAATTTACTCATGCATTAAATACAACCAATAAAACCTAGTACACATCGGTTCATGTTTCCTAAGATGTTCAAGCATGTTACCATTTGGAGATCTGCCAGTTTTCTTAAGCCTAACATTGAAATCATTCATCCAATACAACCATAAACAAGTAATCAACACATAATCAGCATCTAGGTTTCATTAGATCTAAGCAAACACAAGATAAATCTAGCCTAGCATGGTGGAATCAAGACAAGCACAAGATATAGACAACCAACACATAGACATATTGATTGAATTAAAAGAACAGTTATCTCAATTACACATGTAAGGGTTCAAGGGATGAAAACCCTAGAAAAACCTGTAAAATTCATATGTGGTTCGGCCTTAGGGTTTCTCCAAAACTTCTCTCCTTTTATGAATGAAAATTAGAAAAATATATATAGATAATTGAGGCTGACGGCGTCAAGAACAAAGGGGTGACACCGTCATCTCGCCGCCAAAAAAATCCTCGGACTGCCTTGATCTACTTCTGACGCCGTCATGTATTAAATTTTTCCAGGCCGTCACGTAATTAACTCTTGACGCTCTTCCTTGTGATGCATTCATTTCTGTACTGGGCCGTCATGCAATTTACTCTTGACGTCGTCCGGATGGTATTCTTGACGCCGTCACATACTGTTCCCAGCTTGGAAAATTAAGTCTTTGGCGTTTTCTTCACTTTTATGCTCCAAAAACGTCCGAATTGCTTCCTTTTCCAGATTTCACTCCCAAAGTACCTAAAATCTCAAAAGGAACGATTTAGGGCAATATTTGATCAAATAATTTCAATTCCGCGCTTAAATGACCCCCTAAAAGTGGTTCATTTTTCGCCTCATCATATACCCTTACACTTGAGATTTGCTTGTCCTCAAGCAATTGCGCTTTTATTCTACTCAAAATACAAGTTAGGGGTCATTTAACACTAATATAAAAGTAATTACAAAAAATAATCGTTCCACTAAAGACCAAAGACAAGCACGGAGGTCATACACTAGCACCTCACAAATAGTGTTTAGATACTCACATCTCTCGGGTGTAATAAAGTATAAATTACAATATGGAAACGGAAGATATCTCTCACTACCTGTCATAGCAAAATAGATTACCATAGGCTTGGGAAAGGATCAAACCTCCACCACATGGCGTAAGCACCTAGGATAAACTATCAAAGAGGTCTTTTAAAGGGTTGTAACGTTAGGTGTAGGGATATGAAATACACGATTTTGTTGGATATAGGCAGTCTTTACTGGTGGCGAGTTAACAATCTTGGTTAATTACATGTACAATGTGGCGTTGCTAAGCCAAGACTAGACTCGACTTAAGCTAAGAAATGAAAAATAACAAAAACATAAAATAAACATAGAATAAAAAGGGATGGTAGTCCATATGTTTTTTTCTCTTTTCTTTTTCTATATATATATATATATATATATATATATATATATATATATATATATATATATATATATATATATATATATATATATATATATATATATATATTTTTGCATACACTCTTACACTACCATCCAAAATAATACATCATAGGGAATGAAGATTCCCCTTACACTTGAATTTTTACATACTTTACAATAAACTAATCTAATGACTCGAATTAAGAAAATCAAAACACTCGGAGTACTTTTAAGATTAACGTACATATGGGGGTAATAAATGATGTTCTTCCCAATCACTCCATAAAATAATTACTTTACCCATGAGTCCCAATCGTCCCAAAACAATATGTACAAGGATATGACTCAACTTAGCAACCATGTAATCAATTAGAAAGTTAACTTAGGGTTTAATAAATAACAATAATGCACTAAAAATGAGTGCATACACGGAAGGCTAAGGCGATTTGGGTGTACATTTAAGTGGGGTGTAACAAATTCTTCCTTTAAGTAAGGTGCTTAAAGTTAGAAACGAAAAGATAGGCTCGGAGGGGTGTACTAGGGGTTTCGTGTACTAAAAATGAGTACAACGCTAAGGTGTGGGAAAAATTAGTTGACTTAACTAGCCAAGTAATATGACTTAAATGGTCAAGTAATTATAATACGGGTTTAACACAAGGGTGATCCTAATGCCTCTTATCATGTAGTAAATCCTACTACACGAATGTAGTCTCACTAGCAATCTCGGGATGCATCACTAACGCAAGTTCTAGAATCTAAATGCTACCGGTACACTCATAAGCACTACTAGTGAATGCTTTTCCTATCAAATCAAAAGGCGAACCTCACATATTTGGGTGGAAAATTTTTCTGAATAGTACGGTTTTGTGCTAGTCATACAATCTCCTATCCATGAGACGCTTGCTATGGCTAAAGTTTCACTCCTAAATGTTGTAAAAAAATTTAAATTTGGCGCTAAAATTGCACTAACAAGTATTTCTCATAGTTTTATTACACATCTACTATCAAACAAACAAACTCAAGCGAAAGTGTATCTGTAAGGTATCATCATTTTACCCTCCCCTTACACTTAGGATGAACATTTTCCCCAATGTTCAAGTAAAGAATGTAAAAGTGAAATAAGTAAAACAAATGGAATCAAATACTCCCCTGATTCGCTCTATACGGATTATAAGGTGGCTAGGTTAGATCTTCCTCCAAGAAAATGAGCAATCAAAGCTTCCATTCCAGAAATATAAATCATCTTCTTGTCATATATAACCTGTTAATCCTGAGAAAACAAACAAGACAACCTCGCATAAAATCGGCGGCAATCTACATAAGTTACTAAATCCTAGAAAACAAAGTAAGATATAATGCTTGTGGAATGCAGTTTGCAGATTTCCTGGAGATTATAAAACTTAATAATTCAACAAAAACTTTAAGACTCCGTTAGAAAAACAAAACCGGTAAAATTTCCAGATTTTTACACGTGACGCTATCAGAAGTAACCTGCAGAAATTCTTATGTTAAGTTTTCGGAAAATTTCTGGAAAAACTTGGTCCTACTTCCTGGAAAATCCTGCAAAACTTCATTATGACTCAATACAAGCATTTGACTCTAACAAATACGAATATACATGTTCACTTAATATTGTGGAGAATCATGATCGGGTTGTTTCTTAAAAACATATTTGGGGTTTCCCCTTACACTTATCTTTTGCAAAAATACTTTTAGGTGGAGTTAAGACTAGGCCAAAACAACAAAGTAAAGTATTTCCAATTTTTAGTTTAGAAACATGATCGACCAACAATAAAAATAAAGCATGCATACGGAAGCAAATAACAAACAAACAAAATAAAATCACACAAAGCATGGGTTGCCTCCCAAGAAGCGCTTTTCTTTATTTACGAGTCTTGTAGCTAGACTCAAGGTCATGGGTTACTACGTGATACGGGTGAGTTCCTCATTGAGGACATCTTTGGGATCAAACTTAGGTTTCAACTTCCTATCGGTTTCCTTAGTATGGTATGACCTTTCAAACTTTTCTCCATCCGGATAATACAAAGTCATCCTCATATGCCATGATCCGTCACCTTCTTTAGGTGGCTTGTCCCACCTCCATTTACACTTGTCTCCCTCTCTTTTCCACTTATTCATCTCTATATTAATAGGCATTACGCTCAAGAACTCAATCATCTTTCTAAAGACTAAGGGGTCCTCAAAGGGATCTAGCTCTTCATCTGTAGCTATGAGTTGTTCTACCGAATGTGTCTTTTCAACGAAATCTTTTTCTAGATAGAATGGGCATTGAGGTCCTATAAAGTTCCTTTCTATCCAAGGTCCATATCTAGATGGTCTCCTATTCATCTCTACCCAATGCGGTGTCGGTTCATCATCACAATAATAACTATGCTTCTTAACATCGTACACCGACCAAGTATCGCCTTCACCTACCGCTATCTTAGACTCCTTACAATCTATCATGGCGCTAGCGGTTGCTAAAAATCCTCTTCCTACTAATAATGGGCATGTAGTGTCACTAACCATGTCTTGGACGTGAAATCCGCTAAGATAGTTAACTTTCCAACGTGAACAACTACATCCTTAATCATTCCAACCGGGTGGGCAATACTTCCATCCGCTAAACCTATCAACACCTCCGTTTCCTCTAACTTTCCTAGCTTAAGAGTGGTGAATAGGGATCAGGGAATCAAGTTGAGGCTTGACCCTAAATCGGCTAGTGTGTCGAAAGCGTCAGATCTTCCTATTTCACAAGGCAAAACAAATATACCCGGATCATCAAGCTTCTTAGGCAACTTGTTTTGAAAGAAGGCGGTCCCATTTTTACCTAGTTTAAACTTCTCATATTTTTCTAGGAGGGCACTATAGTAGGGAGCACGAGCTAAGACATCAATGACGGGACGTTCAAGGTGAAGTTCCTTGAATTCATCGTCAAGGTCTTGCGTAGGAGGTGTTTCAACTATACTTTTGACCGGTTCTATATCGGGTGTTTTATTTGGTTGGTCCTTTTGAAGAATTTGGTTTTGTTTGAAACACGTGCTCGTTGATTTGACCGAGTAGTATTGTGGACACGAAGTGGGTGACGAAACTGAAGATATGGAATTAACGTTTAGTTTCGGATTCTTGACCGTGTCGCTTGGGAGTGCTCCCATTTCTCGGTCATTGAGAACTTTCAACAATGCCTCAATTTTGGTGGTCATCTCGCTTTGCTTTTGTTTGAAATCGGCTTCAAACTTAGATATGCCAGCTTCTTGATATGCCATGAATTTTGACATCAATCCTTCAAGATTGGTTGTACTACCATAGTTGTTAGAAGGATTGTTGTTGAAAGTACGGTTAGAGGGTGGACCGTTTGGTTGGTAACGATTAGGCGGATTAGAAGAATTGGGTTGATTTTGTTTCCACCTAAGGTTTGGGTGATTTTTCCAAGAGGGGTTGTAAGAATCACCGTAAGGGTTTGGCTCGGGCTTGAAATTGTACCACTTATCTCCCGCTTCGTCGGTACGCGAGGATGCGTAGTCCGCGAAAGCTGTTCCGGGGATTTCCACACAATCACGAGTGTCATGGGGACCACTACATAATTCGCATGAAGAAGTGATTTTATTCACTTTGCTTGAAGGCTTAGGAGCTTCGTAAGATTTCATGAGAAACTTGACTTGGTCCTCAAGTTCCATGATCCTACGGTCGGGAGTGCTAGAGTTATTCGAAGGCAAAGATATTGCCTTGACCGCTTTGTTCAAATCACGGGGATCATTCCAACTTTCGTTTTCATAGAGAGCAAGATCTTCTATGAGTTCCAATGATTGTTCCGCACTTAGATCACGTAGCTTACCACCGGCCGATTGGTCAATGGCTCGCCTCGTGGAGAGATCGATATGGGCATAAAAGATTTGGACTTGGAGCCAAAGATCTATGCCATGATGAGGACTTTTTAGAGTAAGTCCTTGAAACGGCTCCATGCTTCATAAAGAGATTCATTTTGACGTTGTTGGAACATCAAGATGTCATTTCTAAGCTTAGTAGTTCTCCCCGGTGGGAAAAATTGAGCAAGGAAACGAGTGGTGAGATCATCTCATGTGGTGATGGATCCCGCAGGTAAACGCTCAAGCCATTGACTAGCTTGATCCCGTAGAGAGAATTGGAATAGGCGTAATCGGGTAGTCTCTTTAGTTTCAACACCTAGGTATATGGAATCTACGATTTTTAGGAAGTCCTTAAGATGTTGGTTTGGATCTTCAGAATGAAGTCCATGGAATGCACATCCGCTTTGCACCAACCGGATGGTGTCGGATCGCAAGGGGGTCACATTGGCTCCGGTGATCTCAATGGTGTTTCGGTAGCCTTGGTGGCTAGGTCGGGAATACTCTCTTAAGGTTCGGGGCCTAAGGGGTTCTAGTGGTGGGTTTCGTTGTGGTTGGATGACGGGTTCAAAGATGTTCCCATTGTCCATGATGTCGGGTGGTGAAGAGTTACGAACAAAGACACAAAGAAATAAGATAGACTAAAGAGAACCTAAAAATAAAAATAAAAATAAAATCTTACTAGAAAGGAATCTAGCAAGTAGACCTAATAAAAAGAAATTCTAACCTAGACAATAACTATTCACAGGGCTGCGGCGCCAAAAACTTGATGCGTAGGGATTGCACCAGGCTTTACCTCTCAAGGGATCTTGAGAAGCTTACAACCCCCACCAGGCAGTCTACCTGATCATTGTAGTACAGTATAGTGACAAGTACCGGGGGATTGATCGTTCAGCTAGGAATAGTGTCGCTAGGATTAGAAAACCTAAATACTAGTTCTAGAGATGAGGGATGATTCTTTTTGTATTTTTATATTTTTTAGAAAGCAAGTAAAAATCTCGGGTTTGAAGGATTTGGGTGGAATTAGTTGCTAGTCAACTAACCCAATACTAAAGATGCAATCAAAATAAAATACTAAAAATGAAAATAAGACTAAATTAAACTAAGGTTGTGAGCAATAAGTGGAGAAATGTGTTTACTTAGATTACACTACTCCCTAGATATCTTTTACACGTTAATTACTTGTTATAGTTGCGTGGATGACGGATTGTATTCCTTAATACCATTCATGGGGTGGCGTACTTAACTCCCCAATCCTATGAGTGCCTACTTCACTCCTATGTCGAGCCGGCTAAGAAGCTCCTAACATGGGATCATTAGAATTTACTCATGCATTAAATACAACCAATAAAACCTAGTACACATCGGTTCATGTTTCCTAAGATGTTCAAGCATGTTACCATTTGGAGATCTGCCAGTTTTCTTAAGCCTAACATTGAAATCATTCATCCAATACAACCATAAACAAGTAATCAACACATAATCAACATCTAGGTTTCATTAGATCTAAGCAAACACAAGATAAATCTAGCCTAGCATAGTGGAATCAAGACAAGCACAAGATATAGACAACCAACACATAGACATATTGATTGAATTAAAAGAACACTTATCTCAATTACACATGTAAGGCTTCAAGGGCTGAAAACCCTTGAAAAACCTGTAAAATTCGTATGTGGTTCGGCCTTAGGGTTTCTCCAAAACTTCTCTCCTTTTATGAATGAAAATTAGAAAACTATATATAGATAATTAAGGCTGACGGCGTCAAGAACAAAGGGGTGATGCCGTCATCTCGCCGCCAAAAGGATGCTCGGACTGCCTTGATCTACATCTGACGCCGTCATGTATTAAATTTTTCCAGGCCGTTACGTAATTAACTCTTGACGCTCTTCCTTGTGACGCCTTCATTTCTGTACTGGGCCGTCATACAATTTACTCTTGACGCCGTCCGGATGGTACTCTTGACGCCATCACATACTGTTCCCAGCTTGGAAAATTAAGTCTTTGGCGTTTTCTTCACTTTTATGCTCCAAAAACGTCCGAATTGTTTCCTTTTCCAGATTTCACTCCCAAAGTACCTAAAATGACAAATGGAATGATTTAGGGCAATATTTGATCAAATAATTTCAATTCCGGGCTTAAATGACCCCCTAAAAGTGGTTCATTTTTTGCCTCATCAACGAGGTATCACATGTTTTATGGGCGCATCGCACCACAATCAAAACCAGTACTAGAGACACACCATTTTCTCTTGTCTATGGAACAGAAGCCATCATACCAGCTGAGATTGGAATGCCTACTATACGAACAACGGAGGTAAACGTTACAACAAATGACGAGGAGCGGCGCATAGACTTGGACTTGCTGGAAGAAAGGCGCGAATGCGCAGCTATACGCGAAGCAAAGGCTAAAGTAAAAATGAAGAAGTATTATGATGCAAAAGTCAAACACACTTCTTTTAGGCCAGGAGACTTTGTATACCGCGCTAACGACGCAAGCCACGCAGAAGATACATGCAAGCTTGGACCCAAATGGGAAGGACCCTATGAGGTCACTAATGCGCTAGGTAATGGTGCATACAGGTTGCGCGATATGGAAGGTCACGAGCTGACACGCACTTGGAATATCTGCAATCTCAAAAGATGCTATCTTTAGGAAAGGCTACGGCCCACAAACAGACACCTTTGCACTTTAGTTTGTGCCCAATAATTGTTTGTCGTTGAATTTTCTTTTCTTTATTAGGAATTGTTTTTATTTTCCAAAAACTTGCAAGTATTAATAAAACATTGTGGTTTCCAGCTAACTCCATAACACATTTTTTACTTTCTTGTGCACATTCTTATATGTTTCAATATTGTTATTTTATATTTTGCCTACATCGCGTGCATGCACTAATTAAGACCCATGATGGCAGAAAGGATGAGTAAACCTACTAACTAACTCGTTGAGTAAGACGGTTGCAAACCCATCAACATTGGATCACGCATCCTTGCTAAGCGCCTTACCTTCAAGACGTTGAAGTAAGATTTCCTTGCCCATTCCACGAAGGATGCGCAATATCATGTACACTGTACGAGCTTAGCAAATTAGGACCCAAGACTCTTGGTCATTTAGTAAGACTTCGCAAAAAAATAATGCAAGTCTATTTTTCGTACTTATGCTTTATTTTAAGTCACGCACTTAATTTAAAAATAGCTTCCAAAACAAGTATCTTAATTGATCTTTTTTACAAAGGATAACAATTTCAGAACAGATACCATAACACGCAAATGATACGATTTGTTATTTATACAATATTATACAAGTTACAAAAAACCTACACTATGACGGTGTTCAGGACTATGTTCTGGGGCAGCGGAGCTTCCCGCCTCTTGCAGCTTTCTCAAAAGTAATGCATCCTTAGGCGATACGGTCGCTATGCTGACTGCAACTCCATCTGACCTGGGTATATGCGCAGCGCCCACACCACATAGGATGTCCTTACCCTTAACACCCCTTTTCTTGGCTGCTCTCTCTGCGTGCAGTTCCAAGACTTCCTTAAGAGGAACCTCCTTCTCGAGAACGAAGGGGTTCAATATATCCCGTGGCTGCGCAAAAACGGGAACCTGCAGCTGCGACTCGTCCGGCTTTAGAAAAAAGTCTGGCTGCGCCTCTACATCCTCCAAAATGTGTCGCCCCAGGGTTAACCCCTCCATAATTAACTTTATGGGGTAATCCTGGTCGCGCTCCAACCGCGCAATATGGGGAAGCTCAAGCAGCTTCATCCCCTCCATAGCCTTCATCAGCTCGTCATAGGCATCGGCATTATAACCGGGCACCTCAGCAAGTGCCACGGTCAGCAACTTCGCCTCATGGAGCTCCTTCATAGCTTGCGCCCTACCACGCTCCACGGCGCACTGAACGACCTTTCCAAATGTCTCCACTACCTCCGGAGACTCTAAGGTACCCATCGCAGCTAGGCGCAGGCCATGACTGATCAACCACCTACACACGCAGAAAAAGGATGCATTAGAAGCAAAGAGAAAATTAATACAAATAGTAAGGCAACATTGCGGAATATATAAAGACATACATGCGCTCAGCAATTGTAGACATAAGATGAGGATATAATTCCTCATCGTATTCTATACTAAGGCCGTGCAGCTTCTCCTCCTGCTCCTTCAGTATCTTCTCCATGCAAAGGCGAAATTCATCTATATGGCCAAAATGCTCCACCTTTTTTTCCTCCAGATACCTTACCCCCCAAGTAAGGTTCGCCCTGAATTGATGCAGCTCCCCGCGCGCATGCTGCAACTCAGCCAGAATGGTCAACTTTTCATCAGTGACCTTCTCAGCATGCGCCTTGGCGGACCCCACCTCCGCCCGCGCATCAGCTAACTGCGCACGGAGCAGGGCTATCTCCTCGTCTTTCTGCGTGAGACTGCTGCTCTCGCCAACATACCGCGCCTTCAACTGAGTGACCAGCTCAATCTGATGCTCAGTAGCAACAGCTAACTCCTCCAACAACTGCTGCGCAGATACCTCTCCAGCCACCTTCACTGTCTCCTCCACGTTTGCATTCTGAGGAGGGACCACACTTTCCACAAAAGCCGCATCACCCTCCGCAGCTTGGTCACTACAAAGCATACATAGAAGGTTAGGGCATCCACGACAAGTAAAACAAAAAGTAAGAAGAAAGGAAAAACATGGATATCACTTACAGAAGGGGAGAAGCCTTTGCAATCTCCTTCTCCGCGCCAGTGGCGGATGTGCCATCTTCTGCGGATGACTCTTCATCCGTGATAAGATGGCGCCTCCTCTTGGAAGTGTCAGTGCCATCAGCCTCTCTTTTGCGCTTTAGACTCTGCGCTACAATCTCAGGTTCCAGCACCTCCACGCTGTCAGAAGACTCAGCATGCAACTTCTCCACATAAGCAGGCTCCCCAGTAGGAGGCACGCTCTGCACAAGCGTCACAAGCATGGGAGGTGAATCCTCAGGACCAGCTTGCGCCAACGCAGTTAGGCGTCCCGCAGTAGCATCCAGAAGTGGCTCCTCATTATCCCTCAGAGGACGCACACCCACCGTCACCTGCTTAGGCTTCTCAAGCTTCACTACGGCGAACAAATCTATCTCTGCGCAACAAATGAGCAAATAACAAAACACAGGTCAGTTAGTGAAAGTACATATATACAGGAACACTTACATTATTTGAAGCGAACAAATAAAAGGGACAAGCACCCACCCCGGTCGCTCTCATCAATAAAGGTTGGCACCTTGTCAGAACCATGGAAATAGTTGCGACTCAACCCCATGTGAACCAAAAACTCCTCCGGGTAGGGGTTAATGGGGATGCGGTTGACATCAATCGTATCCGCATCCTCTGCGCTGTACGAACCAGGTGCGGGGCGCCCATCCCTTGGCAGTGTCTCTTGAGTATAAAACTCAAAAGGCGATGGAAAAACTATGTCATCCACCAAGAAAAACTTTTCCCTCCAATCCCTAAGGGAATCCACCTTTTCCGTATAACACTGAAGACGACGACGGTCTGGCCAGTGTTGAATACCATGTAGGGCATCTCTGTCGTAAGCTACGATGGAGTTGCTGAATACACGAGTTCTTTCTTCGATGGCAGGGGTTTCGTATCTGGCGGCTGGTACGGAGATTGTGAGTGATGAAGCATATTTCTTCTTGGTTTTCTCTTGGGTGAGTTTGATATTTTGAAGATCTTTGTTGAAGAAATAGCTGTAGGGTAACTTGGGCTTATCTGGAAATCCTATCAAAGGTAATGGTTTTGTCCAGTCGGTGAAGTAAGGTTTTTCATGGTTCTTTGAACTGAAATCGATATTCATCTCAGGATTTAGCCAGTCGAATTCGGCAGACATTGCACTGGCTATATTCTGCAAATGAAATTCGTATTCAACTTTGTTTCCAGATCTTTTCTTGAGAAAATCTTGTGCGTCCTTATTGATTCTTCTTAGCTCCGTCTTTGTAAGTTTGTTGATCTGAAGATCCTTCATGATAACTTGGGTGAACTGTAGAGTACTGCCCGGAAGGGGTTCTTCATCTTCTAGAGGAGGTTGTGCTTGAACCATGTCTGTCAACCAGTCATTAAGAGGAGTATCGTCATTGTCGAGCCATGTATGACGTCTTTTCTTCTTGGATTTCTTAGACTTAGATGGAGCATCTTTGTCTTTAGCTTTGGACGGTGACGATGGTCCAGCACGAGAATCATGAGTTGGTGGAGCACGATAATCGGTGTCAGGTTGATCCTGGAAGTCATCAGTGTGTTCCATGAAAATTTCTTCATCTTCGGTTTGACCTTTACCAGTAGTTGAGGGTTGTTGTTGAGTTCCAGGAGGAGTGGAGTCCTTTAGTGGCTGTAGAGAGGATGAGGGACCTGTTCCAGACTTGGATTTCTTGCCTTTGGAGTTTGGGTCAGGATCGTCATCTTTTCTTGTCCGTTTACGGGTTCCAGCAGCTTCTTTGCATGACTCTTTTGACATGTAAGCCACCATAGCATCATGTAGGGCTTTTTCTTCAGCTGTCTGTGTGGTTTTGGTGGCAATGTTGTCGAAGAGTTTGACAAGCATGTCATTGAAGGACAATTCTGGGACGGTTGGAGCCACAGTAGAAGGTTTAGCGGTGTGAAGCGTGAATGGTGTAGTAGACAACATTTTCCTTGTAACACTTCTGATTTTGTGATCCAAGTTGTCATTGATAGGTTCAAGAAGGTTTGCTACTGTAGGAGTGATCATATCAACCAGATTTTCAGTGAGAAAATCATGTGTTGCAGTTCTGATAAATCCTTCGTAATCAGAGTTCAAGAACTTATCGATCAGCTGCCTTGACTCCTGGAATTCCTCAACTTGTTTAGTAAGATTGGTAACCATGTTGGTGAGTTTGTTCACTTGCTCCTGAAGATCAACTGGTTGTTTTGGTTCATTGATTGAATGTTGTTTAGATGCGGTCTCAGAAGGTGTGAGTGACGAGTGCTCAGGTGATGATTCGGACGATGACTCGTTGTGAGAGTCTGAAGAAGATGCGGGAGGAGTCAGATCCTTTGGTGGAGAGTCTTGTGGAGGTGGAGGTTGTGCTGAGGAAGTCTGTTGAGAAGATGACTGAAGAAATATGTTGGTGTCGAATGCGTTCTTCTCTTCGTTTTCCTTTCTACGACGTTCTTCTGCTTCCTCTGCTTCTCGTGCAAGAAACTCTGGAGTAATGAGATATTCTTGTTCCTGATCCGTAGCAGTGTGTTCTTGTCCGCCAACATTCTCCTCTAAATTAGCAGTCTCTGACATGTGGACATCTTCAGCCTTGTCTGTATCCTTAACGTTGTCATCAGGTTTTGGAGCTGATTCTGACGTTGTGGGAGGAACCAAGCTGCTTGTAGCCCCTATATGTTCTGACTGATCAATAGGTGGTGGTGTTGGAGGGTGTGATAGAAGTCGGATTTCAAGACTTGCTTTCCTTTGTTCTTTGAGTAGTCGCTTTTCTTCAGCTCGAGTGTCGACAACTATACTCTTGAGTTTGCGTTTATCGACCACCGGTTCAACGATTGGTTCGTCTTCATCATCATTCGGCTCATTGATAGTGACTCCTTTTCTTCTCCTTGTCTCTTCTTCATAAGTTTCAAGAATTTGTTGTACGGCAATCTCTGTGGCAGGAAATCCTTCATCAGGTGCTCTATATCTCAGTTCATAGTCTGGTTCTTCTTCATCAGATTCCGTATCGAATTCGGATTCGGTGTCAGAAGGTGGAGGTGTTGGTTCATCACGAAGAGTGTATTCGGGAGTTACCTTCTTCTTTGGCTTGGTAGCAGGTTTGGGTTTGGATGTAGGTTTAGGTGTGGTAGTAGTCTTGGGTTTTGCCATTGGAGCAGACTTAGATCTTGTGTGAGGTGATCCAGTGGTGCTTGTTGTACTCCCAGACTTTACACCTCCTTTGCTGCGAGTCTTTATTGTTGCTTCTTCCTATATACCTTTGTAAGCGTTGTCATACAGCTTGTAGTTCAGACTCTTCTTGATTTTGTCATTCAGTAGGTATTCTGGAAGCCTCATTCCCTTGATCTTTGTTGAGGAAGTAGTCGTTTTGATGAATGAGGTGGTGAAGTCGTCCTCGAAGAGGTGCTTTGGTTCATTAGGATCAGCCATCCTCTTGATGAATTCTGGAGAACTTTTGCAGAGATGTTCAATGAGAAGCTTGGTGAATCTTGTGAATGGTATCATAGTCTTCACACGTTCAGTCTGAATACTGTGTACGATATCATTCATGATAGGAACTGCAAAGTCAATCGGTGTCAGAGTCACCATTCCCCAGAATGTTTGCAGGTGTTCGAGCCTTGGATGTTCATGACCACTTTTCCTTCCAGATATAGATCTTACCACCAACAGACAGAATGTTCTCCAAGGCTGAGGGATATACTTGACATTGAATTTGGAAAGCTTGACTAGAGGTACATCATCATCAACCTCATATCATAATTCAATGAAGAAGTCAAGAAGTTCCAGGTCAGGTAGTATAGGAGCAAATTCGTTGTCAGTTTGTGGCATAAGAAGGGCTGTTCGAAGAACGTCATGATCTACAGAGTAATCTTGGCTATCTAATGTACCAGTGAAAGACTCATCATCCAAGTTGGCCCGAGCAGTACGCCAGAACTGATGAAGGTAGAACAGTGGAACTGAAGTAGAACAGGTGAGCAGAGGTTTGCAAGGATGTGCAAGTAGGATGTCTTTCACAATCATGCATGATTTCTCTGTGATATTCAATTTTTTGAAATCAACTCGGGGATTGTTGTTGCCAATCGTGACATTGTAGTTCTCGGGAGTGATGTCATCCAAGATGAGTAATGGAAGAGTTTGTTCAGCGACGTTCTCATTATGTTCAGCCATGTTTATCTGAAAAGTATCACCATAAACCAAACATCCAAATTTGTTATGTGTTAGCACAGTTTAGAGTTTGGATACAGATATCTACTTGAGACAGTTAAGCACAAATGCGTCAATTTGTTATGAGTCAAATAATGCATATTGCAAATAAGCACAACATGACAAGGCCAAAAAACAAGATTTCGAAAATATATCATGGACCTTTTATCGCAAACTTGAGTAAAGAAAAGATTTCGAAAAAAAAGTTATAGAGAAAATTTATCGAGAAAGTGACTTCTAAAAAATTGAAGTTTTATCGAGATCTTTTATCGAGATCTTTACTTTGCGAAAAATTGAAGTTTTCGAAAAAAAACATCTTTTTCGATAAAAAACAACTTTTCGAGAAACTGATGATTTCGAAAAAATATAGTTCACAGAATGATTTCGAAAAATGATATTTTCGAAAAATCTGAGCTTTGAACAATATTTATCGAAAACTTAAGTTTCTCGATAAGTTTGAAAAGATTGCGATAAAACTCAGGTTCTCGAAAAAATTCTTATACAAGAATTAAATCGAATTTAATTGAAGTCACACGTACATTTCCTTCACAAAGAACTTTTCCAATGATTTTGGCCTGTCACCAAGATAGACAAACACTACTTAGACAGAATCATGAAGATTTCGATATCTTCCAAGAACATGTTCTCGATAATTACCCAACTTTGAGACAAATGAGTAACATAGAGTCTAGCATATCACAACTACATGTATTAACCTTATAATGACATATAATGACAGTGTCCAACATATGAGACTCACTTAGTTCGATATTATCAAAGAACAAGGTATACGAGTTTATCGAGAATCAGGTTTCAATGGTGTAAGCCATCAAAGATAAATCAAACCTGCATTAATGAGACCTTAGAAACAAATCCCACCAATAATATCAAGCTAATGCGTACAGAACCTTACAAACCAAATTCGACCCACACCCTAGATTTCAAGATCGAGGCAAACATGATGGAATGTAAAAATAAATGATGAGGATGTGTTAGAAACAAGCTTAGTAACTAAACCCTATCAAGAATTAAACACCACAACATGTTAAGAGCAATTTTCGAAATCCTAAACCCTAGTTCTCGACATCATGAAAACAAGAAATCGAACCATTGTTTTTTCAATTAACCAAGATCCTATGTGTGTAATACCCTAGTGAGTACATAGGAACTTACGAATTGATGATCAAGGTCTTGGATTTCTGGATTGAATTTGAACCGTAGGTTAGAAAAGGGTTTTAGGGGTTTATGAGTTTGTGGGTTTTTTTAATTATACGGTTTGTTTGTTTATTTGTTTTTGAAATTTTAAGTATTTGACACTTTAGGTCCTTAGTCTTTTAAATAAACAAACTTGTGACCTAAAGTTACTTGCAAACATAAGTAACATTGAGATATGCATTAGTTAACCTCACTTATGAAGACTTAAAGCAAATGAGACAAAGTGATGTAAAAGAAATCGTCCACACACTCTGAAGAACCGTAAAAATACGAGAAACATGCAAGTATACCAATTAAAATTGGTAAAAGATTTAAGCGTGACTCCCCCTCAACACTTGTAAAGTAAGAACAAAGTGTTGAATTGAAGCGATATACTTGCATTTTTTTTTTTTAAGAAAAATAAAATTTGAAAAATCTTTATGTGTTTTGATTAATTTATAGTAAAGAAAGAAAACAAAATATTATACAGAGATAGTTGTGATGTTTGACGATCAGTTGTATTTTAAAAACTTTTCCAGATCCTCTGGTGTCAAACATCTCATACCAATTTGGTGAACTAAACTAGCAAACCTGGATGGTGCCAGGGATTTGGTAAGTAAGTCCGCCAATTGGTACTCAGTTCCAACAAAATAAAGCTCAACTGTACCCCTTTCCACATGCTCTTTGATGAAATGATAACGGAGATCGATGTGTTTGGATTTGCAATGATGTACAGTGTTGCAGGAGATAGCAATTGCACTCTTTGAATCACAGTAGATAGGAATCTTGTTGAATAGGTAGCCATAATCTTTAAGTTGTGATCTCATCCAGATGACTTGAGCACAACAAGCAGACATGGCTACGTATTCAGATTCTGTAGATGACAATGACGTGCAGTCCTGCTTCTTAGATTGCCATGACACAAGTTTGTCTCCAAGAAACTGTAATCCACCAGATGTACTTTTGCGTGTGTCTAAACATCCTGCATGATCAGCATCTGAAAAAGCAATTAGTTCAAAACCAGAATCCTTCGGATACCAGATTCCCAAGTTAATGGTTCCCTTTATGTATCGAAGGATTCTTTTGACCTCATTGAGGTGTTTTTCAGTTGGTCTTGACTGATAACGAGAGCACATGTAGACAGCAAATACTATATCAGGTCTACTAGCTGTGAGATACATGAGGGACCCAATCATACTTCGGTATTTGGTAGGGTCAACGGGAGTCCCATGTAAATCAGCATCTAGTTTTGTGGTATAGCCCATTGGTGTATTATAAGTATCACAAGACATCATTCCATGTTTCTTTAAAATTTCAAGAGCATATTTGGACTGATTTATAAAAATTCCACGGGGTGATTGATGAACTTGTAGTCCTAAAAAGAATGAAAGTTCACCCATCATGGACATTTCAAAATTATCTTTCATTAATTTTGCAAAATCATTAGAATAACTTCGTTTTGTTGAGGCAAAAATGATGTCGTCGACATATATTTGAACAACAAGTAAGTCCTACCCGTAGGTTTTTGTAAATAGTGTGGGATCCACCGATCCTTTAGAAAATTTATTTGCTAGTAAGAAAGTGGACAGTTTGTCATACCACGCCCGTGGGGCCTGCTTGAGTCCGTAGAGAGCCTTTTTGAGTCGGTAGACGTGATTAGGACGCTCAGGATCAACGAAGCCTTCAGGTTGGCTGACATAAACTTCTTCACGGAGTTCTCCATTCAGAAATGCTGTTTTCACATCCATTTGGTAAACCACCATATTCCTATGTGCAGCATAAGCCAAAAAGATCCGAACAGCTTCATGTCTTGCCACTGGAGCAAAGGATTCAACAAAGTCAAGACCTTCAAGTTGGGAGTATCCTTTCGCTACCAGACGTGATTTGTTGCGGATGACTGTCCCTTCTGCATCAAGCTTATTCTTCCAGATCCATTTTAACCCGATGACAAAGACTCCGTCAGGTCTTTCAACTAATTCCCAGACTTCTAATCTAATGAATTGCTTAAATTCCTCTTGCATAGATTCAATCCAGTTGTCATAAGTCATTGCATCTTTAATGTTCTTGGGTTCTTCATGACAAACTGTGAGTGCGTAGATGCAAGTTTCTCCATCTGTGTGAAGTCGTTGTCTTGTCATAACAGGTGCATCTGGATGGCCAATAATGTGAACTAGTGGATGGTCACGAGTCCATTTATATGTTGAAGGGTGTAATTTATACGTATCTCGCATGTTGGCAGGATCCAAGTTGCGTGTGGACGACTCAGCTATATCAGGAACTGTAGTAGCTGGTGCAAACGGATTAAAGAACGCATCAGGATCATGCTCTGCGGATTGTGGAACTGATAGTGGTGGTGGATCTTCAGCTGAAAGGCGGGAAGTAGAACCAGTTTGTTCTGCTGTAGATGGTGATCCAATTGGAGGACCGTCTCTCTCAACACTTGTTGTAGTTTGTTGAGGTGAGTCTGGTACTTGAATTTGAGCAGCGGAATTTGGTGAGACCTCAGTAGGACGGTATTCAATTGTGTCATCAAATAGTGGAGCAAACAAGGTTTCTAATTCTTTGCGGTTAAGTGGCAAAGGTTCAGCTGAAGATGCCGGAGAGTTAAGACGGTTAAATTCGGATCCTAAGCTGTGTTGCTCAGAAGCCATTTGAGTGAGTTCATCAAAATTAGCGTGAATTGTTTCTTGAATTTCTCTTGTTCGACGATTCCATATCCGAAAACCTTTGGAATTTTCACAATATCCTACGAACACACCGATGTCAGCCTTAGCTTTGAGTTTACCTAAATCATCACGATCATTTTTCGGATAGCAAAGTGCTCCAAATACATGAAAGTAATCGATGTTCGGTTTCCTTTTGTGAACAATTTGATATGGTGTTTTGCGATGGCGTTTTGTGATCATGCAACGGTTTTGAGTATAACATGCGGTTGAAACAGCTTCTGCCCACAAGTAATCTGGTAATTGAGCATTAATCAACATAGTTCTAGCAGCTTCCACTAACGTCCTGTTGCGTCTTTCAACCACACCATTCTGTTCTGGGCTTCTAGGAATAGATGTCTGATGTTCAATTCCCACTTTCTCATAATAAGACCTAAGTGTCTGATTTTTGAATTCAGTGCCATTGTCAGTTCTGACGATTCGTACCGTGTTGCGTAACTGAACTTGAATTTTAGTGAGAAAGGTGATGATCATTGAAGGAGCCTGATCTTTACTTCGTAAGAAATAAACCCAAGTCCATCTTGAGAAGTCATCAACAATTACGAGTATGTAGCGTTTACCGTTGATACTTTGAACGCGCATCGGTCCACATAAATCCATATGAAGCAGTTGTAAGACATGATTCGTACTTTGCTCAGGTTTAGACGGAAAATGAGCACGAGTACTTTTGCCTTGTTCACAGGCTGGACATAAGTGATCTTTGGTGAAACGGAATCTTGGAAATCCATCGACAAGTTTATAGCGAGCAAGGTCAGTCATGGTTCTGAAATTCAAGTGCGAAAGACGTTTGTGCCATAACCAAGATTTAGTCGATTCAGCTTTGGAGAGAAGACATATCGGAGATGTTGCAATCATATCTGACATTGAGATTGTATAAAGATTGGAGCCGCGTGAGCCAGTCATTAGATCGTTGCCTTGTAAATCACGAACAAAGCAAGTTTTCTCACGAAATGCAACTTCGAGATCCCCATCACAGAATTGACCAACAGAGAAAAGGTTGTGTCCAAGGCCTTCCACATTGTAAACACGACTAATTTCAATGTTCCCGCTGATATAGTCACCATATCCCATGATTAGAGCGTAATGATCATTCCCGAATCTGACAGTTCCAATAAACTTTGAGACAAAGTTGTGTAGCAGTTTGAGATTGCCTGTCATATGTCGGGTGCATCCGCTATCAACAATCCAGAGAACGATCTGAACTACCTACATCACAAGAAGAGGACACAGATGGAACAGAAGTAAGGGTGGAACCCAAAGATAGTGCGGGTTCCTGTTGGTTAGACACACGTGTATTCAACAGTTTAGGAATCCATTTAAATTCTGGTTTGTATTGTAACCAACGTTGCTAGTTCCAACTAGTTTTTGCCTTCTTAATGTTAAATGCATTAGTCGTTGGCTCATTCCTAGATTTGTTCTCGGCACCTATGGGGGTAACTGCAACATCATTAGAAACCGTAGAGGACGGCTTTCCTAAGTTAGACTTAGAGGCAATAGTGGGCCTAGAAGGAATGCGTGTCCTACGTTTCTTATGACGAGTGAGAATAGAATTAGCTATACATTTCGTATGATCACCAGATGAGACGCTTTTACGACAAAACACACAAGATGCATTAATATTCAAAACATTTAACGGTTCATCATTTGTTACATTTGGATTTTGATTACAATTTGCCAGACTAGAATCTAAATCTGATGCAACATGATTTTTATTCAAATTCCTAAGTTGATCTTCTACTTCTTGAGCTTCTAGTTGTCCTCTCTTACGTTGCAAGAACCTATTCTTCTTTTTACTTTTTCGCTTGGGTCTGCTAACGCTATTAGTGGAGACTAGTCCTGTAGAAGTGGAGTTATCAACATTAGTTGTTTGAACAACATTCCCTTTAGTTGTTTTGTCTAATTGATACAATCCTGGTGCTATCACCGTGGTGTCAACCATTTTTCCTTTTTGAAATAGCTTAACTTTCTCTTTTAAATCAATGATGATGTGATTTTTGTCTTGAATTTCAGACTCAAGTAAACCATTGCAATATTTATTGTCATCACGGTTTTGTTGCCATTCGGCGTTTTCAATTTTCAAGTTCGCAATTTCTTTCTCGTATTTGAGACACAAACTTTTGAGAGACTCATTGTTTTTGCAAAGCTGACAAGAGTTAGAAAAGTTTTGACTTTGAAATTTCAATTCCTTTTTAAGACTCTGAGCTTGACACCATTCAAGCCTTTGTTTGAGTTGACAAATTTCTTTTGAAAACTGTTTTGTCACATCATCATTCTTTTTTCTCAGATTTTCATTCTCATGTTTAAGTGTCTCTAATTCCACGTTCAACAAATTATTATCAACACAGAGATCATCCACAAGCATAGAAGTACCAGATTTATAGAGATCATTCATGATAACAGATAAAATATCAGCACAGAGAACTTGTTCCAAGAGTCGATCAGCATCATTTTTGAAAACTCTAGTTTGTTGCTTTTGGACCAAAATCTCATTTTCAGTAGCATTGAAAACGTTTATCATATTTTTGACCTCCTTTTGAAGTTCCTGATCCCAACGTGTAGCACATAGACGGAGGTGTTGAACAATTGGTTTCATTTGTTTTTGAAAAATATCTCTCTTTTCTCACTCGTAAGCGGATTGAAAAGTTTCAATTTTTATTTCAGAATTGCGTTCAATTGTTTCCTCCAAAATTTCGATGTCTTCCATAAAGGTTTTGAAATAATTTAAGACACGACATTTTGGTAAAGGTGTAAGTTCACCGGATGATGGTAAAGGACCATTTATTTGTGCTACAGGTGGGACAGGAGCCACATTGTGAGATGAAACATATGACTCTTCGATAAACCATGATTTCTCAGGTAATTCCTTTTGAGTAACAAAAGATTTTGAAATTGGAGGAGCTTTTGAATAGTCATATGGTGTCCAATATTGAACTTGACTCATTTTAGATCGACTCTCTTCTTCAAGTTCTTCTTCTTCCTCAGTATCAAAAACAACAGCACGCACAATCGTATTATCAAGAAAATAATCCATACTGTAAATTTTTGGAATTTCTTTGAATGCCGTGTGAAGAAACATTGAATTGTAATCACCAAGTGCATATCCTAAATTGGGTCTCGGTTTTAAAGTAAATTTCTGAATTGTTGTGACAGAGTTCCCGTGTTTGTAAACAATGTGACGAAATTCTTTGAGTTGTTTTTCAAGATCAACAATATCACCGAGTAAGTTATCTATGTACTTCCTTTTCCGTATTTTATGTTCATGAAAATCCTTTTTACAACTTGACAATTCTGTTTCTGTTTTTGAAAGTTCAGTTTGAAGACATTTAACTTGTTTTTTCAATTCACACTTCTCACTTTCAAGTTTCGAAATCAACTTTCCGTTTGACTCAATTAAATCTTGCATTTTGCGTTGAAGATCTTGTTCTTTGTTGTAAGAATCTTGAAAATCTTTTTCAAAACTTTTAGTGTGTTTAATCTTATCTTCCTGATTAGAAAGCTGAATTTTATAACACTCAATGTCTCTTGCAAGTGCTGCATTAGTTTCTTTTAAAACTTTGTTTTTCTCGTTGCACTTTGCAATTAGCAATTGTTGAGCATTCAGTTGTTTAGATAACATTATGAGGTCAGGGTCTGGATCAAATGATGGTTCATGTTGTTCTAACTGATCATATTTATCATTCTCAATAGGATCATCAACTGAGACAACTGTGTCATCATCAAATATGACAACTGTGCTTATTTGTTCATCTGTTTGAGAGGATGAAGATGATTTAGATGGAACAACTTGCACCATATCTGATTCAGAAGCAGAGGGTGAGATAATATCATTAATAAAGCATGCATTGAAGTCATGTACCTGAGACAAGCCGTCAGTGTCATACACTGGACCTGAATCATTGAGCTTAAGTTCCTGCATGTTGGCCATAAGCATCACAGCTGCATTAGCTTCCAGATCTTCCATGTCATCATCATTGTGTACATTTGCCATGAAGTTGTTGTCTTGTTCAGGGAAATGTCCATCCTTTTCATCTTGAAGAGCCATGAGTAATGCCTGTTTGTGAAACTTACTACCCCGAGTACGCGGTTTAGGACACGCAGTCGCAATATGACCTTGTTCATTGCAGTTATAGCACCACACTGCATTCCCTGAGTTGGAGTTTCTAGTTGCAACTGGGTCAGACCTTTGTTGAGAAGATCCTGAGTTGTTTCGGAACCCTCCATTGTTACTAATCCTCTGACCATTCCCATAGTTTCCTGAAGAGCTTCCTGAACCAGATCGACCATAGCTACGATTCTGAATTTCCACTCGTCCATCATTTACGACAGCTTGATTCCTTGTGTTAGAAGATGAACGTTGACGATTGTTTGTTTTCTTGGAGAATTTGCTGAAAGCACGAGCAATAAGAGCAAGTCCCTGATTCAACGTATTAAAGTCATCATCGTCATCATCATTGGAGTTGGAGTAGTACACAGCATCATTGTTGTTTGACGGAACAAGTTGAGTAGAAGAATCTTGTGGAGATGAATCATAAGGGACCATTTGGTTCGAGGTGGAAGATTGTGGATAACTGAAGTAGTTCTGCTCTTGAACATATGCATGATTTGACATTGGTGGTGGAGCATAGGGAGATTGAGCTACGAGAGCCAAAGAATTTGGTGTTGATGTTGGTGTGTATCCTCCTCGTAGAGCTCTATCTTTTTCCACTTCAGGTTCATGGTGTTTCAGAAAATCATACAACAAGCCATATGGAGCATCATGAAGATTCTTCGTTTGACGAACAAATGTCACATATTTATGCCAATCAGGGCCAAGACTACCAACAAATTTGGAGTTCACAGCGATCCTTGGTACAGTGATTTTGTGACGTTCCAGATCATTGACCACATTTGTGAAACGATGATAGTAGGATTCAAGTGACTCTCCAGGTTCAATTGTGATGTCAGTGTATTCCATGTATAGCTTGGATTCCATGTCATCTTTGTTCAATTGAGTTCCTTCCATAAGGAGATGAACGTGTTCCCACATAGCTTTGGCTGTTTTCTGAGCATCGACACTTCGATAGATCGGATTAGGGATACCTTGAAGTATATAAGCCATTGCATACTGATCAGCTTCACGATGTAGTTTCTGTTCTTCAGTAAGTGAAGATTCTGGAAGAGGTCTATCACCAGGAGGACGTGGAGGATCAGCATTTGGATCACTAGCTTCAAATCTTGTTGGCCACTCAAATGGTCCTTCAAGTATCACTTGCTTCAAGAATTGCCCATGAGGTTTCTTTAGTTCAAGAAATCGTAGGAATCGACTTGACCATTGCACATAGTTACCAGGTGTTAGCATTGGAGGTGTCTCAAGTGATCCTGCCTCATGTCGGGATTGTTGAGTTGTAATAACTTCACACATTCTGTCAAACCAGTGAGGTTGTTTGGAGGAAAACTGAGTGTTTTGTTGTGGCACTTGATATGGTTGTTGTTGAGGAATGATCTGTTGTTGTTGCATCATTAGGTAATGATGTAGTGGATTGTATGTTTGTCTTTGAGAAGGTTGTTGATTCATTTGGTGCGGAAGGTAATGTTGTTGCTGATACTGCTGAGGTTGTTGTTGCTGAGGTGAATGTTGTTGAACATGAGGAAAGTAGTGATTAGGTGGTTGAGACATCTTAGAACACTTGTGTAGAAATGGATCTTGTAGAAAGTGTAGAATTAACCAAGTATCGAGAAACTTAGCACAACTTCAGATTGCGAAACATGTGATTGCGATAATAGGGTTTGCGAAACTTGTCAAGGTTTTCGAAAACTTTGTAGATTTTTCGAGAAACAAGATTTCGAAACTTTGCAGGTTATCGAAAAAATAAGATTTCGAAACTTTTCAGGTTATCGGAAAAAAAAAATAAGATTTCGAAACTTTTAATAAGTTTTTCGATAACTTTGTGATTTCGAAAAAAATGTAAGTTTTTGCGAAAAAACACAAAATTGCGAAACAAAGTTTTCGAAATTATACAATTTCGAAAACTTTCCCAAAAGTCGAAGTACTTAACTTTCTTATACAAGAAAGAAAATACCGAGTCCACACAAACGAAGTCGAGGTAGTGCACTTAGAGAGATCTCGAAATTGAGGACAAGCAAGTTCTCGATAACTTGGTAGTAGTTGTTTTACAAAGAAAGCAATCCTAAAACTCGTTTTTATTTCAAGATACTTGTACTTTTGTGTATAAAATGAGTAGATCTTAAAGAAAGTAGAAAACTTTAAGAAATTTTTCCAACTTAATAAAATCTCGATAAAAGTACAAATAAGCAAAATCGAATATTTTTGTAAAAAATTTGGAACTTTTTGGTTTGTTTTGATTTTAAACACAAGTTTGTAAGCAAAGATGTGAAAAAAACCAAGAAACTAACAAAAAGTTTAAAAATTTTCACAAAAAGTTCGATAAAAAAAAACGATTTTTTAAGATAGAAATCAATGAAAACAATAACTACACCTTCCTCTAGCGAATGATACCACTTGTTAGGTCACCATTTAGTAAACACAAGTATAATGATGAGAGAAATGAGATGAGAATGAGAGTGGGATGATTATAAGAAATATGAGAAAATGAAATGCAAGAGTTTCCTTAATGTTTTCAAATAACCAACCAAGTATTACATAGACCTAAGGCTTCTATTTATAGGGAAGGAGCTAGGGCAACACTCCCTCTCCTTCTTTTCATGAATTTCGTATGGGCTTAAAGCCCATGGACTATTATACTTAAGCCTAGTAAACTTGTACCATTACATTAGTGTAAGTAATAAATAACTAAAGCAACCTATTATTACAAATGACCGAGACTTGACAAAATAGTAAAAACTTAGGTTCCAACAACCGCGCTTCGCAAAAGATACCCATCCATGCGACCACGTTGTGCGGTAAAAAGCACGGAATAGGTTAATAGTCGAGTTGACCGCGAGCAACCGACAGTTTATTTCAAAATTGGATACTTTTGCTGCTCCTATACAGTGCAGCTGGGAAATGTGAAGGCGGTAGTGGTTGAGCAAATCACTCAAGAATATGGATATGGGTACGCGTTGGTTCACATACTCGAAGAAGCGCGTATACAACCCTATTTTTCCCACAGGGAAATCCGCGATACACGCATTGGCCTCCGGTACAACTGGATGCACATCAAGTGGAATGAAATAATCCGAGGAGAACTGACGCAGTTCGTCCTCGTCCATTTCAGATGGAAATTCATGTAGCTGGCGAACCATTTCTTAATGAATAATAACAAGGGCACGTATTCGCGGTTACCTAATAAACAGTTACTCTCTCTAAAAGAAAGCTTGGGAGATTTTTAAAAATGGCGGAAGTGTGTTTTTACTATGTGTTTTTTCAGTAAAAGGAGGCGATGTTTATATAGGGTGTAGGACCTTAAATATCACAACTTTATCACATACAATATAAGCACAATAAGAAGGAAAGATGGAAAGATGGTGACTTGTATGAGATATATGTATTTCGTATGTATAAGAGAGAGATGGAAAAGATGAGAGCTTTGATTACTAAAACACACACAAATACACACACAATCACACCTTACAAATGAGAGGTAAGGTGCCTTTTATACTTCCATCACATGAGATGGATGGGCTTTCTATGGGCTTGGGCTTGTACTTGGTTACATGGTTGGATAACTAGGCTTATGAAACATAGCATATAACATATTAGCTTGCCAAGTCCAAGGCCCAATGACTAAACTATTACTAATCTTAACAAACGACACAAAGTTACAATATGAGAATGACCATCACTTCATAATACATATTTTTAATGCTAACAATCTCCCCCTAAGGGTTGGTCATTCGAATGATGCTCCACGTGAGTGGGTCTTCCGTGTTCTTTGTCTTTAACTTTGTGTGTCGTTGTAGAATAGTCTTTAGTCTTTGTTCCTTCATGCTTTGTGATCTTTGATAACTGATTTTCATCGTTCTTTGTTCTTTTGCGATGTGAAGTTATCTGCCATTCGTCACTTCTACGTCTGTGGTGGTTGTTTGCCATTCCAACATGCTCATACATCTTTGGACTTTGATATTCATATGCACGTAGTTCCCTTTCATTTTGATCTTTAGTCTTTATACTTTGTAGATTCTTCTTTTTGGCTTAGAATCTTTCTTTGATCTTTGTGTTGTATAGATCTTTGAAGGAGCTTTCTTTAACTTCCAGATGTATGTATGAGCATGTGGAATCTGTTGCCATGGAGATGAAGTGTCCCTGCATATAAACAGTTAGCAATAAAACAACCGGTACTTACAGATAAGAATTAGAGATCGTCAACAGCATAGTGTGAAGACTCCTTCTAACCCTTACCAAGGCCGTTCCCATGTCAGATACTCTCGAGAGAGCTTACAAGACCTACTAAGTAGCTCAATGACTGGGTGAGTCGCTGGGGATCACTCCACGACTGTAGACCGTTTGAAACCACCGCGAACACTAAACGTAACTCATAAAGAATTACCGAAGTGACCTGCTGTCAGGGCTGCTTGATGTTGACCCTGGCAGGAATTTCCATTCAATCATTGAGAATCACAAAAGTGAATCCTCTCATAAATGTTCTGGCAGATTGCTAAGATCTGCGTAGGATTCTTAAGTTTACATCTGGCGTCCTTAATGATGAACAACCAGTGTAGAAATATCTTGTGTTCCTATGAGATCTTTTGATGAATCTCGGGGCTCTAGACTCGATAAGTGCACATTTGGTTTCCTATGCGGAGATTAGGGAGAGGTCTCCTGCTTCAATATCAACCATCTCTAAGAGACAGGTCGATAGATTACACCGGTTCCCCGTGAGAATGAAACAAGCTCTTTTAAGAGAACTTGAGTGGTTAAGAAGGTTTAGTGCCGTGCGTCACTGGGTCCATGACGTCTTTGTCTTCAATACCGGTGTCACCTTAGTAACAACCAGTAGCATATGAGTTGAACCCGGTGTCTGCCCTAAGGTTGAACATATGGAGGGCTATTTCTTTTCACCCTTTTTCATAACTTTTCTTTTTAATTCTTCAACCCCTTCTTTCTCCTTTCTCATTTTCTCCTTTTTTTTTTCAATCATACCTAAGGACTTTCTAATTCTATTCTATTGGATTTGTCCTTGGGTAGATCCCTCCGGCTCTGGCGGATCATAGGACGGTTTTTCCTTAGTCACCTTATAACACCATGACTATCCTATAATTGCCATGAAACCATTTATTGAAAATCTCTCAAAGTGTTTATGATAATAAAACACATTGTTGTTACCACTTTGAGAGTTTTGCATTTCATTTGAAGGACTCCCCCTTCACATGTGCTCATGAATTTTTTAAGAAACTTGCACATGCGTGAGGAGTTTGCACTTTTTGAATTGATCCACTTTCAGTGAACATGACCGATTCGAGACACGCTTACATCACTAGTTAGACTAGCTTGAAGTTATTACCCGTCCTGGTCAAGTCCAAAGAAAGTCTCTCGATATGGTACACTCTACTCAGACAAGTCCTATTCGAGACACGCTTACATCACTAGTTAGACTAGCTTGAAATTATTACCCGTCCAGGACAAGACTTTTCGATTACTGACATTTTAAGCTTCGTCAATTCATTGGTACTTACTGAGTCGAGCTCTTCTGAGATTCAGTCACAAACTTTAAACATCTTTGATCACATTTTAATCATGTCTTCTCCCCCTCAAAAATAGCATAGCGTGATATTTTTGATATCAACTGATTAATAAAAGGCTTATTGGAGAGAAAGACATATTTGTTTTTGCATGAATTTTGGAACAATTTAGTTTTTTATACTCCCCCTTAATGATAGCTCATTTAAAATCAATTTAAGGGTTTAGAGGGAGTTTTCTTGAGCACTAATTTTGAGAGATTTTGAGAAATCTTTTGAACAATCTGGAAAAAGTGCTCAGGAATTTTGTTTTGAAACGAGTTTATGCTTGAAATATTTTTCGTTTGTATAGACTCGAACTTTTTGAAAAAGAGTTCGTCATTGAACGTACGAGTCCTTGATTTGAAAATAATCAGAAGTCATCATTAGGGTCCGGGTTTCGTACTGAAGTATACGAAAGCCATCGTGAAGAAAATTTTGAGAAACGACATGTTTTAGAAAAACGTTAAAAAGAAGAACTCCCGCTCAAGCATCTGTACATGTCCGTATCATTGTTGAATGACATTTCTAGAAACGTACAGAATATTGATTTCTACGAGAGACATGTCGTGAGAAGAATATTTTTGGATTTTTTGATTTTATATTGTTTTTGGATTTTTTGAAAATTTTATATTTTTGTATTTTGTTTTTGTTGGTTTTTCAAATTTTGTATTTTGTTTTTCAAAAAATATTTACAGCGAAGCGGTTTTGAAAAATATTTCAAGAAGATTCGAGAAGACGTTCTAGCTCCTCAGGAGTTAGGCTTCGCATGCCAATTCGTCGAACTAAATAGTCAAACCTTTCTTTTGGAAGGGCTTTAGTAAATAGATCGGCAAGTTGATAATCAGTCTTAACGAAAAATAATTCAACAGTACCCTCTTCCACGTGTTCTTTGATGAAATGGTAGCGGACTTTGATATGCTTCGTCTTAGAGTGATGTACGGGATTGCACGAGATGGCTATGGCACTTTTTGAGTCACAATACATAGGTATTCTGTCAAAAGTAAAGCCATAATCTGTGAGCTGTGTCCGCATCCAAAGAACTTGGGCACAACACGCAGATAGAGACACATACTCGGCTTCGGCGGTTGATAGCGCAGTACAATCCTGTTTCTTTGAAGACCAGCTTACAAGCTTTTCACCCAAAAATTGTGCTCCACCTGATGTACTCTTTGCTGTAACTTGATCACCAGCATGGTCTGCATCTGAAAATGCTGTTAGATTAAACTCCGAATCCTTCGGATACCAAAGTCCCATGTTAATGGTGCTTCGTAGGTACCGAAAGATCCGTTTAACCTCTTTGAGGTGAAGTTCGGTAGGCTTTGCCTGAAACCTTGCTAATAAACATACAGCAAATTGAATATCGGGGCGGCTAGCAGTTAGGTACATGAGAGAACCGATCATGCTCCGATATTTCTTCGGATCGATAGGTTTCCCAAACAAATCAGCACCTATTTTTGGTGAAGTGACCATTGGAGTACCAACAGAATCACAATTTTCCATTCCATGTTTTTTCAAAATCTCTATTGTATATTTAGCTTGATTGATAAAAATACCACGAGGGGATTGATGTATTTGTAAACCAAGAAAGAATTTTAGTTCCCCCATCATGGACATTTCAAATTTGCTTTTCATGAGATTTTCAAAATGTTTTGAATGGTTAGGATTGGTTGATCCAAAAATTATGTCGTCCACGTAAATTTGAACGATCAAAATGTCATCTTTGAACTTTTTGATAAACAAGGTGTCATCAACCGTTCCTTTTGTGAAATTGTTTTTGAGCAAGAAAGATGATAGTTCGTCATACCACGCTCTTGGAGCTTGTTTTAAACCATAAATTGCTTTCTTAAGCTTGTAGACGTAGTCTGGATGATCTTTGTCGATGAATCCCTCTGGCTGACTCACATACACTTCTTCTTTCAGAGTTCCATTCAAGAAAGCTGTCTTAATGTCCATCTGATAGACTGTGATGTTTTTGTGAGCGGCATAGGCTAAGAAAATCCGGACTGCTTCAAGTCTAGCTACAGGCGCGAATGATTCTTCGAAATCTATCCCTTCTTCTTGTGGATATCCTTTAGCCACGAGACGAGCTTTGTTACGAATGACAGTCATTTCCTCATCCAGTTTGTTCTTCCACAACCACTTGAGATCAAGAACTCGTTTATCAAGTGGTCGTTCAACAAGTTCCCAACTATCATGTAACAGGTATTGAAGAAATTCCTCCTGCATTGCTTCAATCCATGGGTTTTCTGCCATTGCTTCCCGAATGTTCTTAGGTACTTTGGTGCTTATTGAGCAAATGTAAATGCACAATTCGAGATCGGTGGCAAGTTGTCTCCTCGTCTGAACTGGCATTGAAGGATCACCAATAACATGTACTAACGGATGGTCTTTTGTCCATTGAAACGTAGAAGGGTACCTTGGGTGTAACGAATGTGTGTTAGATGGTTCTTGTAACCTTGAAGAAGATTCAGCAGAGTCTGTTGCAAACGGGTTTTCAAATACTTCTTCTTCTTCTTCTAACGTAACATCGTTTGAATTATTTGTTGGTTCTTCTTGAAAATTTGTGTTTTGGTTTTGCTCATCAACTCTTGGTAGTTCAGTTTCAAGTACTGGAGTGGCTTGAGTAGATGTAGATGATGTTGAGGTAGTTGGTGCTTCAGCTTCGATTGTTGTAGATGCATCCAGTGGTGGTGGTGGTGGTTGATGGTTTTGAGCGGGTGCAGCGGAATGTTGTGGAGATGCATTTGTCGAATTTCCACCATAATATTCATCAAACATTAACTCGAAGAAATTTTCCAGTTCTTGTTCTGAAGGTTTATCCGTGTTTGTTGACTGAGCTCCTTGAGGTACGAGTCCTGAACTGATGTGTCCAGAAGTCTAACTGTTTGGTGCGGGTCCTAATCCGTTTTGATTAGAAGCCATTGGATTAAGCGCGGGTTCTAGAGCGTATCTCTCAGAAGCCATATTTAGTGATTCGGGAGGTCTTGGTTGATGATTATTGATGAACTCCATATTTAGTTTTAGAGAGAGAAAGTAGAGAGAGGGTGAAGAAAATGGAATGTATTAAGAACAAATGAAAGATACACAATTTCCCACACCCCTCATGGAGAGTCATGAGGGGTATTTATAGGCTCTACACATTACAAGTTTGCCTAGTTAACATAAGTAGTCCCTATTGGCACAACTTGCTACATATCTAGTCCATTTCACGTATGTGACGTTATCTTTATAAAAGAGCGAGGCTAACAATCTCCCTCCAAGATATCGTCACACGTGAATGGTTACAATGAGACCTATAAATACATAAAAATGTAAATAAAAACAATAGTAAACTATGTTGACATTGTTGAAGCGCAGAGTCTCTGTAGTCTAGATACTGAGGCAGACTTGAAGTTCTCTCTTCCGACGAACTCGGCGTATTTGATCTTTGGCACTGACGGCACAGATCTTTGTGGCTCTGAACTTCAACTGTAACGGTCTAGTTAGGTTATTACTCCCTCCTAACTAGTGAGCCTTTATTCTTTTTCCTGCTCCCTCCTGAACCGACAACTCTCTTTTCATCACGCAGCGGATAAAGTAGATTCGTAAGTGTAGGCACATGGTTGTCGTTCAGGGAGCATCATGACAATATAACTCACATAACATTGCACAGAAGGTTGGTAATACGCTCCGATGTACACGTCATTAGTACTTCTTCGGTTCCAGTGTAAGCACAATTCCCTCGATCAACCAACGTACTAGTGATGAAAAACTACTTCTTTTGGCATGTTCTTCTCCCTCCTGATGGTTGTGATGTATCGAAATCATCATACTATTGTGTGTACATGCCAAAATTACCCGTACTTTACACTTCTGATGCAATATAGATAGACCGTGTCAGCATAATTTGTGAGTATATGTCGCAAAAATATACTCTCAATACTTTTCTCTCAAATCAACCTGTAAACGAACCTCCTTGTTATTCACCGGCTACTAGTAATGACCACATATGGAGACTGCTCGATATGACCAGCTTGAAAAAGAAGTAATCATCTCATCTTGTGACTTAATGCTTGTACGATAGATGTGACTTAATACCTATACTGAGCACTACAATGTAACTCCTTTAAGTTTGAGGTTGCACGAAATATTCGCCGCTTGAACAATCCACTACTTCGTGTGACACCGAGTACTACAATGTAACTCCTTAAAGTGATAGTTATACTGTGAGCACTACAACATAACTCCTTACATCAGTAATAACTAGATTGTCAAGATTGAATTTTTTAATTTGCGCAGACAAGTTATCTTCAACAGTCGTGCATCCAACCACCCCTAGACTTTGAGATAAATAAGTACAGTTGTTGAAACTCCACTTGAAAGTCAAATTGATAATACCGTACAATAACTCCGTAGTTATTTTCTTGTCAAACCATAACAATTCTAGCCGTGAATATATGTATCCCCGTGAAATTTATAATACCAAAATACCACTCTTATATCAAAATTATCAAACCTTATTTATCCAAAAAGTTAAATTCTAGGATTGTAACTTTTTGAGAGTCCATAACTTGTTAATAATACAAGCCCAATCCCTTAATCCTTGCGTAAAGTGCATTCTTTAAGCCCATAATCCAATCTGATCTAATCCAAACCATACAAACTTATAGGCGGTATTAAACCACTTCTTTGCCCAGATAATACGTTCATTTGTGCAACCCTACACACCTTTTCCATCCGCCTCCCACATGACCCTTTTCTCTCACCAGACAGTCTCACTCCAAATCACAGATCTTTTCCATCAATCATCAATCCGAGCACCTTAATCACAATCACAAACATACTACCATACCTAGATGTCTTTGATTTCTTTGCAAACTGAATCAGGAATACGACATGGCTACAAGATCCTAAGGGGTCTCGGGTAGGTTTATTTTCATGTGTTGTTTGATTGTTTTGAACGAACCAAGAAAACGGAATAACAGACTTGTTATTTCACTTATCTTATTATGTTCGGATATTTAAAATGAAGCAAGGCTTCAACAGTGATCGATGATGGTATTCCTTTTGTGTTTGATCTTTGTGGTCTTAAGGGCTTTTGTAACACATAAAGAGGATGTACTGAGATTATATGATTTATCTTTGTAAGTGTCGAGTCTTGAATGTGTTTCTGGAGATGACATAAGATAGATTTGTCATTGTTGGATGTGGGATTAGGATTAATGTAATAGGATTGTGGACATGGTCTTGTCTTCGCTGCTTCGTTAATTATCAGCCTCGTTCAAGTTTTTGGTTTTTCATTTTAAGATTGACTGATGATGCTTCATAACAGAAGTCAACGTGTAGTGGTATATGGTTTGTGGTCAAAGTGTCCTCATCATCATCATCTTCATACTTCTGTATATTTTCTGTTTTCGAAACTTTGTATCTTTTAGCGAGAGTATAGATTTTTCGAAAACCTGAATTTTCGAGAACCTGATTTTTCGAAACTTTACTTTTTCGAAAACTTCTTTTATCGAGAACCTGTTTTTCGAGAACTCTTATACAAGAATTTTGTCGAGAACTTTGTCGAGAATACTGACTTTCTCGAGAACTTGTTTATCGAGAAAGAAGTGTAGAGTGTTCTCGAAAACAGTACATATCGAGATTTCTTATACAAGAAGTTTCGATTTTTCCGGCGATGATTTCCCAGTTTCTGATGAGTTTTCTGATGAGATTCGATCTTTTTTTGACCACTTTTGACCATGTTTTGACCACGATTCACGGTATTGGTACAAAAAAAATCAGTCATAAAATATGATACTAGTCACACAAAAGTTGTAGTCTTGGGACTGTAAAAGAAACAAGAAACTGTTGTGTAACAGGAAATGAAAGATTATGACTTTTGTGACCAAAACAGGATACAACAAACAGTTTTAAAAAACTGTTACCAAAAGATAATAGGAAAAAAAATTTCCAGATTCAAAAAATATGGGTAAAACAGCTTGAAAAACATATACGAACCAACAATAAATCAATGAAACAAACAACCTGGCTCTTTATACCAATTGTAGGACCTTAAATATCACAACTTTATCACATACAATATAAGCACAATAAGAAGGAAAGATGGAAAGATGGTGACTTGTATGAGATATATGTATTTCGTATGTATAAGAGAGAGATGGAAAAGATGAGAGCTTTGATTACTAAAACACACACAAATACACACACAAGCACACCTTACAAATGAGAGGTAAGGTGCCTTTTATACTTCCATCACATGAGATGGATGGGCTTTCTATGGGCTTGGGCTTGTACTTGGTTACATGGTTGGATAACTAGGCTTATGAAACATAGCATATAACATATTAGCTTGCCAAGTCCAAGGCCCAATGACTAAACTATTACTAATCTTAACAAACGACACAAAGTTACAATATGAGAATGACCATCACTTCATAATACATATTTTTAATGCTAACATAGGGTTACATAAACCCTAGTGTGCCAGCCACGTGGAATCCACTATTGCAATCGTGTGGCTAGAAGACGATCGGGTACATGCACTTTTTCCCATTTCCCGAAACACACTTGGACACAACCCCCGTTTCCCTAGGCATTTTGAGGATATTTTGGACTAGATGCATGGTCTTTAATATTGGGCGGTTACTTTTCCCGCCAGACTTATCGTTGTTTTCTATAAGTCTAGCATCCGCGGCTACAAGTCGCGCACACTAGACTGGGGGGACATGATGACGTATAGTCTATATTTGGGCCACGAGCCCAAATGATAAACATCACCTAGGCTCAAACCCACCATGAGTGGGCTATTATAACTTGGGCCACATTATTAACGGGATTGGGCTCACATAAGACCCAAAGCCCAAACAAACTATTTTATGGTTTAGATAAGGATCTTCTATCTATGGATAAAGATCCTTGGACCGGATAAGCACCATGCGTGCGAAACGTAAGGAGCACGAAACCTACAAGGATTTTGCGCCTATAAAAGGAATGACATAATTCTCATTAGAGGTACGATTCACAAAACCCTAACTCTTTACGTAAACCTAAAACCGATTACTTACTCTCACGCCGGAGGATAATCGTGAGAGACAATCCCACGATAAGCCTAACAGTGTTAGTTTATTTTCTTAGTGCGCAGGTTTCAAGCATTAAGAGCTAATTGGTACGATAGCAAGAGCCTAAACTAGGAACGCCCAACTTTTGTATCAACAATAAGGTTATGAAAGCTAGTGCACACTCATTCAAAAGCGCTATGGAAGATGTTCAGTGGATACAGAAACGTGGTGGATGTTTCTATCCCTATGTTAGCACAACAGACCTAATGCTCGAACATGTGAACCTCAAAACCAAACATAACAGCAACAAGTATCATCACCATGATCATCTCGCGTCTTCAAAACTGTCGAACACGAAAAAAAACAAAACCGTATGTGATGTCAAAATCAAATCCCTGTCCTTTAAAGTACTTTCGGCACTCCGTAAGTTGCTCGAGTCTTCAAGCCTAAGCACCCAGGATTATTACAGTTCTACGCACATAATCATGGAGTAGCAACAACCCAAGATTACAACACAATGGTGGCAACAGAAAACCAGAAGAACCGAAGCATATAAACACTACGTGTTTTTATTGAATATGGATTTTTTTTTTGTGTATCCTTCAAGCACTCACATGCTATCTCTTTATAGCAAATGTTTGAATACGTGGTAAGGATGATACACCAAAAAAAAAATAGAGATGGTGGGAGGTTATTGGTTTTAATATCAAACAAAGTCTACCACTAACCATATGATCAGGTCGAACACACAATATACAAGTGCTACTCCAACTTGTACAAATAGCTTTGTTATAAATAAAATAAGTTGTAGCTTCAAGAGTGTGTACTTTGTGCTTCATAAGTGGCCAAACTTGCCAACATTAATTTAAGTCCCAATAGGACTTGCGAGAAACTAGGGGTGAGCAAAAACACTGAAATATCCGAATAAACCGAAAACCGAAACTGAACCAAACTAATAACCGAACGAATTTTCCAAAACCGAATTAAACCGAACTTTTAATTCATTTTTTGGTTTGGATATGGTTTCAGTAATCAAAACCAAACCGAAAACCGAATTCATATATATATATATATATATATATATATATATATATATATATATATATATATATATATATATATATATATATATATATAGGGTGAGGATCAGGTACGTTTTTGTCTTTTAGTGCGGTTGGTACGGACGAATCTCAGCCCTCCATCTAGTCAACTATCTGAAAAAGGCGGAGTGGCAATATCGTAAATATCCCGTCTTTTTTTAAGATCGTTACTATCGTATTAGCTTTTTTTCTGAAAAAAATCTGAAAAAATTAAAAAAATAAAGAGGACAACAAATAATTAAGAATCGCTGAAAAAAATTTTATAAAAAAATCGTTTTCATTGTTAAAGGTATTGTGATATCCGAATCTGATTTTGACTTTTTTACAAAAGTCAAGATCTAATCTTGACAGATCTTGACTTTTGTAAAAAAGTCAAAATCAGATTCTGAAAACTTTTTTTTAATAAAAAATTTAATATCACAATAACTTTTTTAATATCGTAAAAACTTTTTCTTAATAAAAATTGTTAATATCGCCGTAAAGTCAAGATCAGATCTTGACTTTTGTAAAAAAGTCAAAATCAGATTCTGAAAACTTTTTTTTTAATAAAAAATTTAATATCACAATAACTTTTTTAATATCGTAAAAACGTTTTCTTAATAAAAATTGTTAATATCGCCGTAACTATCATGCTTTCTTAATATCAAAGTTAATTTTTTTTAATATCACTTTAACTTTTTCTTATTATCGTAATATCACGGTTCATTTTTACATGTAAAAAAGCTTAATATCACAGTACCACTCATAATATCGTTAATATCACATTAGCACTAATAATCAAAAAAGAAAAAGGTGCTCAGAAAAATCTGAAAAAATAAAAAAATAAAAGAACACAACTAGAGTAAGGATCGCTGAGAAGGAAAAAAAATCAAAAAAACCGTTTTCATGATCAATTGGTACCATGACATTAGCGTCAGATCTTGACTTTTTTACAAAAAGTCAAGATCAGATCTGGAATGGGCGGTCCAGATCCATCCGCACGTCCGCACTAAAAAAATGTATCCGCACGTGATCCTCACTATATATATATATATATATATATATATATATATATATATATATATATATATATATATATAAATAATAAAATTTTATCCTAATATTAAAAAATATACTTTTTATGTTTGAAATAACTTTTTTGACTAAATATATTTGTATATTTTTCTTTTTTTTAAATAAAGTGTGTAATTTGGTTAAACAAAAAACCGAACCGAACCAAACCAAACCGAACTAGAATTCAACCAAACCGAACTGAAAACCGAATTTGAATTCGGTTTGGTTTGGTTAACGGTTTGACCCTAAAAAAAACTTTTAACCGAATTAACCGAATAACCTGAAACCGAACCGAATAACTCCCCTAGAGTAAACATATTAAAAATCTGATACTTTTACTCAAAGGAAAAGGCCACTTGGGGAGAGACATGGAACTCTTAGAATGTAAAACCGGACATTCCAATGGTTTTCTTGAGTTTAAACGTTAAACATAATTTTATTTGTACTAGGCAGCAATTTTATCTCTTACATTATGTTTTTGTAATTATGATATTTTGATGACAAAGTTAGAAAATTTCACTTCCTCTCTGTCTCATATTTGTAAATGTTTCCATTCGCTCCTTGCTTCTTGTTAAATGTTAATTTGTCTCTATCCTGTAAAAACGAAATACACTAGCAAAAGTGCAAAACCAAAAGTATAAACTATGAATCGTATAAAAGTGTTGTTCTTTACTTGGTGGCCACCACCTTCTGTAGCACACATTCTTTGCCTCCTCTTCTATCTAATCTACACCATTAAATAATTAAAATACCATGCTTCCTTCTATTCCATTTCTCTTTTACCCAAAGAAAACATGGCGGAAGATGCTCAATCGGGATCTTTGGAGTACACGCCAACATGGATTGTCGCAGTTATCTGTTCTATCATCGGTCTCATCTCTCTAATTGCCGAGCGTGGCCTACATCGACTTGGCAAGGTATTACCTTCATTCTACATACTTACATGCACAAATTTACATAGCTATGTAGAAATGTAACGACCGTAGATAGTGAAAATATGTATGTATATATGCTTTCACTAATTATAAACGATTTTTTTTTGGCAATTATTACATAGTTTTTAAAGCGAAGACATCAAGATGCTCCTTACGAGGCCTTGCAAAAACTACAAGCAGGTTTCTGCACCATATCATAATTTAAGTTCTTTCTGTTCGAGTTAAGTTCATATAATAGTAGCAACGAATTTTAAAAAATATACAAAAATCATACTTGGACTTTAAAGAATACAAACATTATACATGCACTTTTAAAATTCGTTCTCTTATCATCACAAACTTATTTTTAATATGGAAAATTTCACATCATGTGCTTTATGTACATTAGAGCTGGCAATTTCTGACACGGACCTGTTAACACGACACGACACGACGAACTGTTCTTAATAGGTTTCGTGTCAGGTCTTAACAGGTTTCGTGTCTTAACAGGTCCGGACCTGGTAAGACACCTGTTAAGACACGAATTTAACAACCAAACACCAGCCCAACATTAGCCCAACATCACATGCTAATCCAAAGCCGGACATCTAAGAAATATAACCTGGTATCCTTATTCAAACCCTAAAACAAACTTAGTGATAAATCCGCCCCCCTCCTAAACACTCTCTCCAAACACGATCTCATCTCATCTTCATCTTCATCTATTAAAACCGATCATCTCATCTAAGATTCATCATCATCATCATCATCATCATCATCATCATCATCATCATCATCATAACCGAATCACTCAAACACAAACGCTTCATGAACTACAGAGAATCAAATCATCCTTATACCTCCTGAAATCGCAGCAAAAACACCATTAATCCAACCTTATAACTCGCAGCAAGATCTCTCGAAGGAGGTCTCGGGTAGGTTTTTCTTTTCATTTGTTTGTAAAGATCAATGATGGGTTTCATTGTGGATCTATAAGATACTGGATATTTCTTAGATTTGACTGAGTTGGAATACTGGAGATTTCAAATATGTATAAGAGATATAGAATCAGGAGTACTCAGGACTGTATAAGAGATAAGCTAGGCTAACAGGTCCCTTAACAGGTTCCTTATCGTGTAACATGTTAATTTTCATGTCGTGTTCGTGTTCGAAAAAAAGTGACATGATTTTTTATCGTGTCATGTTCGTGTTTAGGTCATTCGTGTTCATGTCTTATCGTGTCGTGTCAGACACGATATGCCAGCTCTAATGTACATTCAAACTTATCATAATATATTATAAAGCATGAATGTCTTCTATTATTAGAATACTTAAAATTAAGCCTTACAACTTTTAAAGCTATAAGTACAACAACCAATGCTACTTAGGGGGGAGGGAGTGGTTCACTCACCCTCCTTCCCTTCACTCACTCCCAACCAATCGAAATGCGCCACATTATTCCCCACTTTTTCCCTCACTCACTCATATTTTTAGAGGCGCCACTTCACTCACCCTTCACTCACTTCTTTTTTTTTTTTTCTTTTTTCTTTTTAAAATTCCATTAAAATTTATTAAAAACTAAAATTTTATTAAAATTAAATAAAAATTACATAATATTATTAAAAAACATAAAATAACTAAAATTCCATTAAAACTAAACCTAAAACATTAAATCCTACAAATTACACGGCCACCCGTATTTGGCGCATATCTCGCGTTTCCGTGTGATGACGAATTGCTTAAACTCCGGGTCCGGGATATTGTCGTGTGGGTCCATAACGAACTTCATGTCACGATTGTAGACCTCCCCATTAAGAATGTTGAAATATTCTTCGTCTTTTTTCTTTTGAACCTCCAACTGCGCAAGCATTAAACTCTTCTTTTCGGCCGAGTAACTAGCAAGGGTATCACGCATCGAACTTCGGCTTGAATCTCCAGAAGTTGTCTTTTTTTTTTCTTTCGATTGACGTGATGGAGTTGGGTTCTCATTCACATTCGGTAAGTCACACTCGAAATCTTCCACGTTTATTGGCGTCTCGTTTGTTGCCGTTTGAGCGCTACTTGACTCCGACGACTTTCTTTTCTTGTTTGATCCCGTGGATTCTTGAGTCTAACTAACCATCGGTTGTTCTTTCCACTTTGCTTGATCTTTGAGAACGTAACACGCTTTAGAATGCGAGAAAATTTTCCTATATTGTTTTTCAAAATCACGGTTGGCCCTCTTAAGGACTTGAATATCGTTGCACCCACTATCTCTCAAGCGGTTCTACATATTTATAAAACAATATACAATATAAAATATAAAACAATATCCAAATATATATATATATATATATATATATATATATATATATATATATATATATATATATATATATATATATAACGTATTTAAAATTTAAAAAATCACAAATATAAAAATATACCGCTTGTGTGCAGTAAGCGTTGAACGCAGCGATCAAAGTATGCATGTCTCTCCATTTCGAGGTCAATTGATGACGGTCGCCAACTTCTTTGTCCACCGAAATTTTAATCCAAGACTTAGCTAACGCCTCCTCATCATCGGGCGTCCACATCTTACTTGTTTTTTTTTTTTTTTTTTTCTTTTGAAACCGCTCATCGACCTCTTCCTCCTCTTCGACTTGTTCTTCATCAATTTGTTGTGTCTCGGGTACCACGTTAACGTTGTCGAAATATTCATCGTCATCGGTTTCATCACGAATGGGTAACGGTTCACTGACCCGTTCACGCCTTTTTTGTTGGTTATAGCGCGGCTCATACGGGTCGAAGTTAGTAGGCATTTGTGGTGGGGTTTGTTGCATATAGTTCGACTCAAATGGGTCTAAGTTAGTAGGAATTTGCGGGAGGGGTTGTTGGGTGTAGAATACCAATGGTGGAGATTGCAGGTACATTTGGGGGTGGTAAGGTTGTGGTTGAGAAGATGATTCGAGACCGGGTTGAGATTGAATTCGAGGACGAATTGCGCCTCTCAATCCACGACCACCTCTTCTAGGATCTCTAACTTTTTTTCCACGATCCATATTTTTTTTCTCTCAATATTTTTTTTTCTCTCGGGAGTTTTTTTTGATATGCGTATGTTTTTTTTTTGTTGTGCTTTCCACCCTCCAATACACTCTTTATATACAAAAACAGAAAAAAAAAATCAAAAAGTTACCGTTACCCTCCAACGGCTAGCTCAACGTACACTTTTTCTTCTCCTCCCGTGTGTGAGATACTCACTCAAAAACCACTCCCCGTGCGTGAGAGAATAGCCGGCGACGGTGTTCCCATGAGTGAGAGAAGCCGCCCCGCACATTCACTCACCCACTCCGTCCTCCCTTATAGAAATTCCCCTCATATTTAATTCTAACATACAATTACTACTAACTTTAAATACAATAAATACATCATCATGTACATTAAATACAATTAATTAACTGATCAATAAATATAATTAATGCAATTATTAAAACACCCCTTACATAAGAAATACAAAATATCAAGCATATTGTACAACCAACTTAAACACAATTCTTGCATTAAATGTCACTAATACAATTAATAAAGCATGTTATACAAATATTCAAGCTCGAACGGGCAATGGGCCAAATGGGCTCGAGCCCGAACGGACACGGGTCTGACGGGCTCGAGCCCGAACGGACACGAGCTAAACGAAATTTTTGATATCCGTAAATTTATTGTCAAAATGAACATAATAAACTAAAATATGTTCACATATTGTACAAACCAAGCAAACTACTAAACAAAAATAAAATAAAATAAAAAATAAATAAAATAATACAAACTAAGCAAAATTTCATCAAACTTTTGTTATAAAAACTAATCAGTAAAGCTATTGACAAAAAACGTACAAATAGAATAAATTATTAGCCGAAAAAATTAAATTATAGGGTGCCCGCAGCTGCATCGCGCGGAGACCCTGCTAGTTTATAATATGTAAAATTCCACACCATGTAGCTTAGGTACATGACACGTTATTATATGCCACTCATTTACTATCATGTTGAATTTTGTTTGAGGTATATTTAGTTACATTCTCTATTCGCTTCATCACTATTGAAAGTGCATTTCTTTTGTACCAAGAAGTATGTTTTTTATAGTGCATTGGAACTTGGTTTTTGTACAATGCAATAACATTGAGCAGATGAATAGTTTTTTCAGCTAAGTATATTAACCATTTTCTCTTTCAATATTTTGATCACATCTAATAATGATGACTAGGATTCATATTTAATCTGTCTACATAAATTGTGTATTAATATATATATATATATATATATATATATATATATATATATATATATATATATATATATATATATATATATATATATAGTGTAACTTTCAAATTAGAACCATTTTAACTGCGAGAACTGAGAGAACCATCAAAAACATACATGCACGCCTTCAATAATTGTATTTTTGCACATATGTTTTAAAAACAACACATATGTTTTAAGAAAAACACACTTGTTCTAAAGAATTTGATAAAAAATTAAAAATACAAAATTTTTCTTTAAAGGTGTGCATGTATGTTCATATAAGACGTGCAACGACAATATTGCGGCCGTGGATAAGGTTTTTGTGAAAAAAGATGATGAGTTCATAATGATATTGAAGAACATTAGGTGATGCTTACGATTATGGATGATTTGCATGTATTTTTATTTTATTTTAAAAGGCGTGCATGCATGTTTTTGGTGGTTCTCTCAGTTCTCGCAGATAAAATGGTTCTCGTAAGAAAGTCCCCCTATATATATATATATATATATATATATATATATATATATATATATATATATATATATATATATGGGGAAATGATGTCTAATTTATAAAGTATGAAACTTGCCTATTGTACTTTGTAAAAAATTAAAAATATTTATAATTAAGTCCCTTTATTATATCACAAATACATGTTTTCCCCTTTCCTTTACAAAGGAAAGTAGGTAAGTTTCATACTTTATAAAGTATGCATCATTTCCCAATAAAATAGAAGTAAGATATAATAAATATTTGGACAAATTTTCACATCGCCAATAAAAATCTTTAAGAATGTCATTTAATATATTTTAACCGGTGACTAGTCATACCACGTCAACTAAAGTATGATATTGAGACGAAATTTGAAAATACGTATACGATATTGATGTTTTTTAAAGTTTACGTATGATATTTGTAGTAACCGATAGATTAGGCTAGCCCCAAGACCTTGAGCATAGCCTAATTTATCAGCTAATAATTTGTACAATTTAAAAAGTATATTGTTTTTAAATAGATTTAACTCTTTCTGTTTTCATTCAAACCAAATGAGGAACTAACTGAACAAACATGTTAAACAAGCATTCTCATGTTCCAAAAAAAACTACATATTATACATGTATGCATATGGTATGTAAATTCGTTTAAAGATGGGATGAGAATAGTTTTGTTATTTGGTTTCCGGTGTTGAACGGTAAGGACCCGATGAGATTAATATAGATCAAGAAGTTCACGTAACAGTTAAACAAGAAGCATACTACACTGCTGTGAGGCAGTATTTGCCCAAGTATGTGAAAATCTTGTGTTATGTTGTATGTTGCTCTCCTTTTATAGAGAGGCTTGTTGGGTTTAGACATAAACCCTTTGGGGGTGATCAACGGCTGCCAAGGTGCCAAGTAGGCAAGGAGGATAGATATCATGCGTCTTTGGGCTCGTACAGGTGAGTGCTCTGCTCTCCTGTGTGTTCCCTACTATGCTATGTCAGACTCATATGTCTTAACCGTTAGCGAGTTGTCTCCTTGTGCATGTATTATGCTACCTGAATGGAGTTGCCAGGCCTAGCTTGGCCAAGGCTTATGTTGTTCTAGTCAGTGTTGGTTGATTAATAATGATAAGCTATCAAGTCCCCTCAATCTAGTATTATGTCATGTATGAGTGAGATGATGCTAGACTTTTGAAGTTACTGAGTACCCTCCCCCAGTCCTATGTCAGTCAACTAAGGCCCCTATATCCAGGCTGAGATCTCCAGGGTGACTCATGAGTTACCATGTGATGATGATCTAGACCTTAGTCTACGTTCCAAACTGACGTGCGGTGTGTTTAAGGTAAGGCATGCATTTAATACTTACATGGGAAATGAAAAAAGATCCCTTTTGAAATGATTTCAAATCTCTTTCTTCGATATTTAGGGGGTCAGACCTGTCGATTTGACACGCCTGGATTGGGCTTGCTGGCTGAATAGGCTGTTGCTAGTTGTTTTCCGCTAGCGATTATTTTTCCTCTCCTATAAATAGGGCGTGAGGGATGAGGAGTTACGCTTTTTTAAACTTCCCATTTTCAAGAAACTACTCACGTTTTTTGAAACCATTAGAGAACCTTGTTCCTTGAAGTTGTGTTCTTACTCAAAGTTTTTTTCCAAAAGAAGATGGCGTGGCAAGCTTAGTTTGTTTTCTTGTTCATGCTTTTTTCCCTGAAAAAGAGTCATTTGTTGTGTCCTCCCTCTTTCTTTTGTCATGTCTTCCAAACGAAATAAAAGTGTTGTGCTGATAATCCTTCTGGGGTAATGACCCTAAAGTTTAACAATTTTTTCAAAAATCACAAGTGGATTGAGGCCTATATGCCCCATGTGCCCGCGGCAAATGAAAAGGTTGACCGTCCCCCTTCCCATAATGTTACTGCCTTCTAATTGGCGTATGTTACGCATGTTAATGTTATGCTTCCCCTACACCAATTTATTCTTGAAGTATACTGTTATTTTAATATTGCTTTCTCTCAAATTCATCCTCTTGGGTATCAAAGGTCGCATGTCTTTATTATGACTTGTGATGGGTTGAATTTGCCTCTTTGTTAAATTTTTTTTGTCATATTTTTCAAATAAAGATGTGTTGGTCTTGGTATACTTTTGAGAGGAAGGCGACCCAGGAGTCGTGCATGACCATTTTGAATACTCCAAAGGGGTTGTCTAGTTGGCATGAGAATTGGGTATGGATTACCATTTATGCGATGTGTTTCTGGCTAGTTTGTATTAGAATTGGGAGGATGGGGTTGGGAGACACTCCTTGTTATATCAAGGTGATCGGGGTGAGTTGTTGTGTTCATGTGTATGCTTTTACAATTTCTTTGGTTTGTACCTAATCATGATCTGATGTTCGTTTTTGCTGTGATCGATGTTTTCTCACTTCTTACATTGGCGAATGATGCTAGTGTGATTGTAGCTTCTAAGCATGTTATTCAGGTAGATGTTGATGTTGTTGCTCCCCCTCCTCCACCTGTGTCACAAACTTCCGAGCTTGTACTTTACCATGTGATGGAGAATGCGAAAGAGGATGAGCCTTCAGTTAACCGCTTGGTTCGCAAGAACAGGGCTCGTACTGATGCTGAGGCTGGTGGGAGTGGGGTTGCTGCCGCTGGTGAGAAAATTAACCCTTCATCTCCTGTGCCTTTAAAGGAGGAAGTATAAGTCCAAGAAGTCTAAAGAGGTCGTCCAGATTGATGACGATACTGCCATCTTGTTTTTATACCTTGGTTTACGTAGTCTTCATGCGACTAACTCTTGACTGTGTTGTTTTTATCATCTGCCTTAGGCGAAGTGATTAAACTACTTGGTGCTGGCGCATCTGGATCTCAGGGTGGTAGGAGTGGCGAGGCTGGAGCCGCCTCCCAGGGCAGGTCACCCATAATCCCTGAGACTGGGACACTTGTCTTCGAGACTGGCCTTGATGTTGGTGATGATTGTACTTCGTTAAAGTTTGCCAAGACTTTTTTGGAGTCGATTGTTCTTCCTGCCCTTAAGGCCAGGTTTTCTCGCAGGCCTTTGTTCGAGAGCCTTGGTCTTTTTTACTGTGGCATGTGTAATATTATCAATGAGTATGTATTCCTCAAGGGTCGGGCAAGGTATCCTCATCGGGTTGGGGCTGAAGCCATTAAGAACAAAAAAACTTGTTGAGGGTGTGATGCGTGTTGTGTCATGTGTAGTATAGAGGTGTTTTATGCCTATTCAAGTTTTAAATTTATATTTAGCCGACTTATCCTATAACACACACACACACACACACAATAACGAGCAGTGTACCCGATCAATATGTAGATAGTGGTAAGCATAGTGTCGATCACTAAGAGTGGAACGTAATATCTAGTTAACCTAATCGGTATTTTAATATTCTAAGTTAGTTTTACAACCTAATCTAACGCAAGGGGGGTTTAGTCTGAGAGACTTGCACGGTTTGAGTAGATTTAACAGTAAATAAAACTAATGAGAACAAATTCAACGAATGACTAACACGTACATAGATAAATAATAGATACAGGTATAAGGCATGTACTATGGTTAAGTAGCATGTCACTTGTTTTATTGCTAGTTTTATATGATAAGTATTGTAATCTTATATGTCTTGTTAGATCTTAAGTATAGGCGAGTAAACCCTTAAGATCACTTATGTCTATCCCACTTAACTAATTTGCACTAGATAAGTAAGCGTGGAGGGGGTATGGCAGCCCAAGCAAAACACAACTAGACATAGAGGTTATCAAAGCACATATATAAAAAGAACCAAAAAACATAATATAAAATTTTAATCGATGGGAAAGCAATTTTAAGGGGAGCAGTATGGTAGCCACAAGCCCATCAATCCTGATGGATTAAAGTTTACTACTACAATAAAACAAAACTACTTAATGAATTATACACATGCAGGACCTTCTTACTGCTCTAAGATCTTCGTTTGGGGTGTGTCTTGTGTTGCCTTTTCGTCTGAATTCGTCTCCTTAGGGTTTGGTTGCACACAAAATTCGTATGTATGATGGGATATTTATAGTTTTTGTCTGAGGACACGATGCGGCGCATCAACTAAGTATGCGGCGCATCTAGGTAACTTCGCGTGGGGTCAAAGATTATTTTATTCTGGAATATTTGTACACCGTCTTTAGATGCGGCGTATCTTGAATCTCTATCCGGCGCATGTCCTTCAGCGTCTTGGATTGTATTTGGTGAAGTCTTGATAGTGATACGATGTATGTCAATATTGTAATGTGACATATCTGGAGTAGAACAAGCTGGATTTTCTTCATTGACCAAAGTTTCATATGTGGCGCATGATAAAATCACATGCGGCGCATTCTTCAAAGTCAGGCAATGGTCTTTGAATTCATCTAATTAGTATGATGATACGGCGTATCCGTCTAGAATGATAAGGCGCATCTCCTTGATTTCAGTAGACTTTTCCATCTTGATTATTTTGCTCAATATTTCGTCCAAAATCGCCAAGTTTCACCAATTGCTTGTTTTTACTTGAGAATCACTAAAGTAAACAATCAAGTACCAATTCTCATACATAATATAATAAAACAAGTCAATTAAATAGGATAAATAATGACAATATAATGTACTTATTTGATTTCATCAAATATCCCCCCACTTGAACTTTACTTGTCCTCAAGTAAACCTTAGATTAAGTTTATGAAATTGTATCCTAAAAGATATTAGGATGCATTTTTACAATTAAGCACTTATTCGTTTTATCATAATTGCACCACCAAACACTTAACGAAGTAGAAACAAAATAAAATTTTCAATATAAAAAAAAATCTAAATCGTTTAGTTGCCCGATCGTGACGAATATTCTATCATAGGCTTGGTAAACATACGCATCTCCTCCACTAAAGCTAAGGAGTAACAAGTCTAAAGCGGTAAAAAGGGTTTTGAGGCTTAAGGGTTGAACCTAGCTTTGTTCAAATGTTTCCTGCATAAACTTAGTAGATCGCTAGTGATGCGTAGGGATTGCACCAGGCTTTACCTCTCTAGGGATCTCGAGAAGCTTACAACCCCCGCCAGGCAGTGTACCTGATCGATGTAGTATAGTATAATGACAAGTACCGGGGGATTGATCGTTCAGCTAGGAATAGTCTCGCTAGGATTAGAAAACCTAAAGACTAGGTCTAGAGATGAGGTATGATTCTTTTTGTATGTATATATCTTTTATAAAAGCAATTAAAACTCTCGGGTTTGAAGGAGTTGGGCAGAATTAGTTTCTAGTCAACTAACCCAATACTAAAGATGCAATCAAAATAAAATACTAAAAATGAAAATAAAACTAAATTATACCAGAGTTGTGAGCAATATGTGGGAGAATTGTGTTTACTTAGATTTCACTACTCCCTAGATATCTTTTACAGGTTAATTACTTGTTATAGTTGCATGGATAACGGATTGTATTCCTTAATACCATTCATGGGGTGGCGTACTTACTTCCCCAATCCTATAAGCGCCTACTTCACTCCTATGTCGTGCCGGCTAAGAAGCTCCTAACATGGGATTACTAGAATTTGCTCATGCATTAAATACAACCAATAAAACCTAGTACTCATCGGTTCATGTTTCCTAAGACGTTCAAGCATGTTACACAATGGAGATCTGCCAGTTTTCTTAAGCCTAACATTGAAATCATTCATCCATTACAACCATAAACAAGTAATCAACATATAATTAGCATCTATGTTTAATTACATCTAAGCAAACACAAGATACATCTAGCCTAGCATGTTGAAATCAAGACAAGCATAAGATATATTCAAACAACACATAGACATATTGAATGAATTAAGAGAAGACTTATCTCAATTGAACATGAAAGGATTCAAGGGGTGAAAACCCTTGAAAATACTGTAAAATACGACCTAGGGTTTACAAAGTTCTGCCCTAGTTTTCTCCACACAAGTTCCTCTCTTTATGAATGAAAAATAGAAAACTATCTATAGATTCTGATAGGTGACGGCGTCAAGAACAAATTTCTAACGCCGTCATCTCGCCGCCAAATAGCTTTTCAGACTTCCTAGATCTGGGTCTGACACCGTCATGTATACTCCTTATGCAGGCCGTCACCAAAAATAGTCTTGCCGCCCTTGTCGTGACGCCTTCAGGTTTTCACTGGTTCGTCATGGATTTTACTCTTGACGCCGTCATAATTTTCTTCTTGACGCCGTCAGGTACTGTTCTCAGCAAGGAAAATTAAGTCTTTGCCGTTTTCTTCACTTTTATGCTCCAAAAACGTCCGAATTGCTTCCTTTTCCAGAATTCACTCCCAAAGTACCTAAAATCACAAAAGGAATGATTTAGGGCAATATTTGAGCAAATAAATTCAATTCCGGGCTTAAATGACCCCCTAAAAGTGGTTCATTTTTCGCCTCATCAGCTAGCGCGAGTCCTTGATGCCTCAACTAACGGATGGTCACTAATGTGCTTCTTGGATCGCTGGCACGTTATTTCCATAACGGATGGTCACCAAGTTGCAAACTAGATCGCTATCGCGTTAGTCAATTAATCTAATACTCGGATGGTCACTACCTTATTCATACATTCTACATTCTCACTTAGCCATGATTTTATTCTGATGCTCGAAAGCTAACAACGAATAGAACAATACGGTTGGGTATGGATAATAGTTGGGATAAAAATTGATGTAAACTAAAAAATACAACACAAATAGGTTAAGTCCTAATGTGTGGTCAATCACTTCCCAACCATCCCATGAATAAGACTCATATCATTGAATAACTCACGCTTTTGACTCATGTAACTCACGCTTTAGGTAGACACGAAATAAACTCAATAAAACCTTAAACAAAGAACAAAACTTAGTTGGCGTTCCCATAACGGCCAACTCTCATTCACTCCATAAATATATTACAATAACAAATAGTGGCGATATCAACCACTTTAATACATAACTTTAGAATAGTTGGTTTAATAAACTTCTAGTTTATCTTCTTTCTTTTTCTTTTCTAATGTTTTCGATTTTTTTAACTAACATAAATGGTGTAAAGTTTCACAACTTTACTATCACAATTTTTCCGGATAATATTTCTTTACTTTTCAAAACTTCGGATATAAAAGTAATAGTGAAAGTAATAAACACACGAAAATCAAAACTAAAAATATACAATATTTACTTTCACTTCAATTGCATTGTGCAATTTCCCGACCTAACCAAAGATAATGAATTACGAACACGAACACAAGTAACGCAAGGAAACACACTTTGCCTAAGCAACTAACCATGGACTTTAATCTACAGGGTAGGCTAAGGTGTAAAGGTATAACGAAACAATTAAAAATAGGTGTAAGAAACGAAAGGAATGGCTTTGCGGGTTTTTCTAGGGGTATCTTACTCTAAAGATGAGAGTAAATAAAAGGGTTTATACGGGGGTTAACATCAATGAAGTTAGTTAATATTACATAACATATAAAGGCTATTTGGGTCTAATCCTAGAAATTTACCAAGTTAGACAAGTCACTCCAATTATATCAATAATACTCATTATGGTGGACTCAAATAGTATATAAGCCAAGTTCTAAAGTTTACAAGTCACCGGCACACTAAAATGTTTGTGGAAAAAGCTCTCACAATTTTTGAAAATAAAGTTATGTGTGCGGTTATGCAATTTAGATTAAACAAAAACATGCTAATTTTTTTTTAATTTTGACATATTAAGCATAGATTAAGCATATTTTTGAAAAGTTTAGGACAAGTAACGTTCTAATTCTCCATCTCCCCACTTAAGTTAAACAATGTCCTCGTTGTTTGTATTTAAAATTAAAAATGGGAAATTAAAAAGAATTAGAATGGAAAAACTCCCTTAGATTTGCTCGGTATGATCCTCTATTATGCGTTTGCGAGCAAACCTATAAATACCACCATTCTTAAAATCACACATGAGTTTAGGAAAATCAAACTTGTGCATAGTTCATTAGTAGTTAGAAAATTAAACCTGAAAAATAAAAATGAAAATTTCATCAGGTCAGTTGACACGCCGCATCCATGGAAAGGGACGCGCCGTATCGAGCCTGGAATTAGTACGAATCAAAAATAAGACGCGTCGCATCCTTAACCAACGATGCACCGCACTAAAAAAACTGACAGAAAGTTTTAAAGTCTAAAAATAAAAAATGCAGAAAAATAAAGATAGATATGACCTGAGTAGTTGATACGCCGCATCTATGTAATGAGATGCGCCGCATCGACTACAGGTCTAACAGACTCGACACAAAAAAACAGTAAAGATAATTCCGGGTTGTCTCCTGGTGAGCGCTTTTCTTTATTCCAGAGTCTTCAAGTTAGACTCATCTTCAGCTCCTATTTTGTTCTCGTCACGTACCATCCTTCATCCTTGATGCGAAAGATGTCGTGATATACTTGTGTGACATTTTATTCAGTACGATTAAATTCGATATTCTTAATAGCAGCATATTCTTCCAATGGCCCAAAGGAATACTTAATAACCTCGAATTTTTCAGAGGTAAAGGTTTGAGGCTTCTGATAAGGTATTCCAAATAGTCGACACTTTTGGTTCTTTGAATGCCTCTACTTTCTCGTTAGGAATGTTAGATACTTGATTACAAATAAGATAGTCTACAAGCTTGTCCGTGAATTCATCTTTTCCTTCAAATGATTCCAAAGGATATTCTTGAATATCTTCAATAGGATGATAACTATCTTCGCTGCTTGATTCATAATCGTCTTGAAGTTGTTCCCATTCTCTTTTCAGTCTCCATTGTAATCTTCAGTCAAGCTTTGTATAATCATCAAAGTTCCTATGCACGCATTACCAAAATTTCATGTCGTTAGGGTCGTGGAGTTCCTTAAGTCCTTCTATTCTTCCTTTTTCTTGTAGAGCTTCGCTTTTCTTTCGCTATCTTCAACCAAATCATACCAACTGTAATCCGCGAAGTATAAATCATTCCCAATCCTAGTCATACCAATCCTAGTCTAAAACATTATTCTCATATTTCGATATCTCTATGTTTTGATAATAACAAAATGTGAAAACATCTTACGTCAAAATTAACATAAACAAGTTTTTAGTCGATATATTCAATTTCTACGATAATCACTCTAGGTATGAACAAACAAAATTACAACTTGACAATTGATCAAAGAAGTGATTTGTGTTTTGAACTTCACATTTTTAGCTTGACAAAACTTTCTTTTCAAAAATACATTTTACAAATTATTTTTGAAATATGAAGAAATGTTTTATTTGGGAAATTCATTTCAAAAATCCCCAACAACTATATTTTACCCAAACCAGCTCCAAACTCCCCCAAATAAAATTTACCACTAAAGACAAAATATAGAGCATTTTTGTCTGGCACGGTACCACGGTACCACTAAATTTAGGGGTACCATGTGACAATTAGTTGTGTCATCCTCTTAAAACGGTCAAATTTCCAGATTCTAAAAATACCACTTCATTTCCCAGATTTTGGCCATCCTTTCACACACTTAACTTTCTGTAGTCACATCCTCAATCACCTAAACTCTCCTTTGATCATTAGTTAGTTTCTTTTGTTTAAAGAGTGATTCGTTCATCCAACCAAGAATCATCTACATACCTCTACTTGTCAAGAGAAGAACACAAAGTATCAAGAAGATACAAGGTGTTGGTTTCATAGAGTAGTGCACTTGCATTACTAGTTGTCTACTTGATTGTATCTTGATATACATCAAGTGTTTTATTATTTCTCAGTTATTGTGTTGATCATTGTGATCTTGTTGAGATCTTGAGGATCTCTTGAGTGTTGAGTGATTAAGTATTGATCAAGGGGATCAAGAGTAGATTGTGAGGATTGTGTGGATCTTGTGAGGATCGTGTATATTGTATGAGGATCGTGTTCATTGAGTGATAAATTAGGATCATGTGGATCGTGGTAGATTGGTACTAGCTAAGATTAGTACTCGACGTCTAGCTTAGTGTCAGAAAATAACGTAAGCGACGTTGTACGGTTTTCTCCTCCTGAAGGGAGTCTTGTTGATATAGTGCTAGAACTCTCGAGTCGGATACTCGAGGAGTGGAGTAGGGCGAAGAAGAGCTTCGTGACCGAACCACTATAAATCTCTTTGTATTGGTTTGATCTTTCCCTATCTTCTATTTACTTACTTATTACATATTTGTGTTAGTATAGTGTTGTGTTCATATTGGTGTTTATTGATTTCATCTACAATTGAATCTAAGTTTTCAAAGGGAAATTTTGAAATATAAAGAAAACAAGACGGTAAACTATTCAACCCCCCTTCTAGTTTCCCACAATTGGTACCAGAGCCATGTCAGGCAAGATTTTAAAGTAAACTGTATTTTAAAACTTGAATCGATCAATGGATTTTGACAAGTATCAAGAAGGGCAATCTATGCAAAGACCACCACTTTTTTAAACCCATTGTTTTATTTATTGGAAAACAAGATTCGAAACGTATGTGAAATCAAAAGACACTGATCTTTGGCATGTTATTACCGATGGTGACTTTAAACCTATTGAAAAAGATCCAATTACCAAAAAGGAACAAATTGTTCCTTATGAAAATCAAAGTGATGAACTTAAAAGAAAACTAGCCAAAAATGATGAGGCTAAAATGATAATTTATAACGCTTTGCCCAGAAAGGAGTTTGAAAGAATTTTTATGTGTAATATGGCAAAAGAAAATTGGAAAACTTTATTGGTCACTCATCAAGGTAATAATCAACTCAAAGAGAACAAGATTGATCTTCTTGTTCAACAATATGAACAATTTTCCATTCCGGAAGATGAAATCATAGATAGTGCATTTGCTAGATTTAATACTATTATTACTAGTCTAAAAGCTCTTGATGAAGGTTATTCTAGCAAGAACTATGTTAGGAAGTTTCTTAGGGCTCTACATCCAAAGTGGAGAGTAAAGGTCACCGCCATTGATGAATCAAAGAACTTGGCGACGTTATCACTTGATGAACTTATAGGAAACTTGTAAGTTCATGAAATGATAATCAAGAATGATTCTGACATTGTCAAAGGCAAAAGTGAGAAAGTTAGGTCTCTAGCATTAAAAGCTAAGAAAGAATCTAGTGATGAGGAAAGCTCATGTCTCGATAGTGAAGAGGAAGAGTACGCACTAGCGGTCATAAACTTTAAGAAGTTTTTTAGAAGAAGAGGTAGATATACTAGACAATCTCGTGATGAAAGGAAGTCATTCTCTAAGAACCAAGATGATAAGAAAGGAAAGGGCGATACAAAATGTTTTAGATGTGGAGATCCTAATCACCTTATTGCTGAATGTCCTAAGCCACCAAGATCAAACAACCAAAGAGCCTTTGTAGGAGGTTCTTGGAGTGATAGTGGTGAAAAAGAAGAGGAGAAGACTAATGAAGAAACTTTTCTCATGGCTCAAGCTTCTAACGAGGTACATTCCGACTCTTCCTATTATAGTGATGATAATTCGTCAATAGATGATAATATGTTGTATGATGAATATAATAAACCATGTGAGGTAAGTACTAAAATTATAACTAGGAACAAAACACTAAAAGCAACATTGCATGAACTAGAATTGCAAGTCTTAGAATTAAGAGATCAACTTAAAAGAATTGAGAAAAATAAACAAATAGATGTTGGATGTAAGTCTTGTATAGATCTTAAAATAGAAAATGAAAAACTTAAAGAAAACGTCGTTAAAATCGTTAAGTTTGAAAAAGGAACACAAGCACTCAATGACATGCTTGAAAATGTTAGATTTAGTGAACATGCTGGAGCAGGTTTAGGATTTGACCCAAATAAGGCATCTACTAGTGAAACTAAACAAGTAAAATTTGTAAAACCGGAGGAAACTGGTTTAGGAAATGACAGCACCATTAAAGGTGATAACGACACTACTTAATTTAGTGGTACCGTGGATCTGTCACTTGTTAAAGTCAGAACAGAATCAATCTTGAAAAATAATCTAAGTCCTAAATCAAGTCACATAGTAGTTAATAATGTTTAAGTACCTGTGGCTAATATAAAGGAAGTAAAAAGGTTCTACAAACCTATGTCGTCTCCCAAACCTGGTCTTAGTAAAGTTGATCATATATCAAACACTCCTCCTCCTTCAAAAAGAACAAATACTCCCAAACCTCGGGATAGAACTCCTCTACCGAGAGGTAACTTTAGACGACAAAGTTTTCCAAGTAACTACCCTGTCACTTGGAACAACTCTTGACAACAAAGTTACCTACCATGGGAAGTTTTTCCTCCATCTCAACATCCAAACCAAATGCATGAGATGTTTGGCACTAACTACTTTGGACCCATGAAATATTGGGGACCATTTGTTTGAGTCTTATATTTCTAGATAGTTATGCTTGAAAATCAACTTGAAATCCAACAAAGGACTTGTGATATGGAAGCACTAATGATAACGGATCTTTCAAGCTTAATCTCACTTTCATCTCTCTAAGCACATTAACAAGGAAAAAATCATAGGCCAAGGTAAGTTCTCTCAAAAACCCCTCTCTACGTGATTAGTTGTGCATGTAGTTTTCTTGAGATCTTACTTTGCTAATATTAGTATAAAGGACATGAAAAGTGTACGTTTAAATGGTTTCAATCATCAAGGAGACATATGTAGTACAATCTCCACAATTTGTTGATTTCTAAAACCATATCATGTGTTAAACATGAGTATACCATGAGAATTGTGGATAACACACTTTTCATGAAGAAATAATATTAACACTACCTCATTGTTCAAAATATATGTGTGCAACACTATATTAAACTCATCTTGTCCTGAAAGGTACAATGATCGACATAAGATCATGCATGAAAAGATCAAGGAGAACATGAAGGATGAATTGAAATTATTATTTTAATCCTTATACTACAGTAACTGCTAATTGTTTTCCCTTATATGTTTGTATACTAACATACATAGTATCTCTATATAAGTAAAGCTTACCTAAAACTATCTTTACAAACAAATATTATCCATGGAGATGAACCTCACTGAAGATGTTGATAGTGAGAAAGCGGATAATATCTAGCTATTAGGACATGATAGGTTACTCTATCACTCGGCATAGGCCCGAAATCATGTTTAATGTCCGCCTTTAGGTTCGTTTATAAGAAGATTTCAAAACTTCTTATATTGAAAACAGTTGAATACGTCATCCGATGTATTCAAGGCATTATACATTTGGGAAGTGCGCAATACCAAGGAGATTAGTGTAAAGATCATCATCTAACACTAACTCTGATAGTGTGGTAGATTACGTGGATCGATAATGTACAAGTTATGTTTGTGCCTTCATGGGTTGTTTTTAAACTTCTTGGTTCATCAAGAAACAAACAACTTTTACTGTCTCCACAACCGAAGCCGATTACGCAAGCGCTGGAAAGGCATGAAATTAAGCACTATAGATGAGACAAGCTCTAATATCTCGATGATATTTCTATGACAACATTCCCATGACGCGCTATAACAAGAAGAGATTGACTTGACCATATACTCCATGATTAGCTCATGCATTTAACACTTCATGATACGCCACATCTCGGTCACTCTGACGTTCAATGAGGAAACATCTCCTTCAAAATGGAATACTCATTTAGCAACATTGTTGACACTCTATTCATAACCCACTCATGACTATTTATATATTTCATTGGAAATATTTAGGACATCTCATCACAACTCATTCTCTTTGTTCGAATCCTTTGGATTCATTGCCGAAAACCTCTCATGATTATTCAAATATTTCACTGGAAATATTGAAGTCATTCCGCGAATCTTTCTTACAACCATCTACTCACTTCTTCTTAGTGTCTAATGGATCATTCGTAATCAAGTCTAGTTTCTCATGTCATAAGAATTTATTAGGTATAAATTCTATTCTCCTCTCGAAAAGTCTCACTAAATAAGTAAGACATATTCATCAAAAACCAAAACTTTACTGAAAAACTGTCACAGCAGTGCACGACACCACTAAATTTAGTGGTACCATGGTACCGTGCATCTGATAAATCCTGCTTTTCTTCTTTCCTTCCTTCACTTTTCACATTCAAAACTCAAACAAAAACCTTTCTTGCTGCCATAGCTGAAAACCAAAACCATAACTCCATTACACACTTGTTAATCAAGATCGAGGCATAGCAATTAAGGATAATCATTCACTACATCATACTCAACACAAATTGTATGTCAATTGAACCTAATTTCCTTTATTTTTTTTTGGTTCGTTCATAATCACAAAACTGAATTGGGCTTTTCAAATTGATTGAATCAATATATAATTAGGACTAGGACTAGAAAATGTGGAACAAATATGATTCCCTGAACATAGGATTTGCATTAACCCACTTATATCATTCACCATAGGTCCGAATTTTGTTATCAAGATTCGAATTAGATTAAGTATATTTAGTGGAATCATGTCTAGGATACTTGAAATTGGATTAGAAGTGATTAGCACTTAATCTTTTCAACTTTAAAAAATATTTTGGCGCCAAGTTGACGCATTTGCCAAACACCCCAATTCCATTATTTTTCAAAAAAGTTCACAAGACTAGATTCATGAAATGACTTTTCTTGCATTGTTGATACAAACTAAAAACGTTTTTACATGCATACATAATCTCATAAATATGGGTCGAAATACATAACTAATATGTATTATTCGACATATTTGATTGAGCAAAAGCAATGTTAGGAGCATTTGGGTAATTTCACTAGTGTTATATTAGAGTCGAAATTACTACACCTCCACATTGTTTCCATATAGGCACACATACTAGAAACATATTTTCAAAACTACTAGTTCACTCCTTTAACTTTTGTTTTCATAATAGGTAACAAGATGTACCACATGTTTGATTACGATCATGAGCTAACTGATGAATACATTCCCAAACCATCACTTGAACCAGACACTCCTTCTTCCCACATCAAAAGCTTTCGTAGCCTTGAGTCTAGGTTCTTTCATGAGGGTCGTATTGTTGAATCCTCATTTCTTGATCTTGGTTACATCACCTCCATGTTTCGTGAAATTGGATTCGACTGCCTATTTCACATTAATGAGTCAATTTGTCCTCGCTTCGTTCTTGAGTTTTATCGACATGTAAAACTCATATATCATGAGAATCAAACTTTGTCTATTCAATTCTCAATTCAAAACAAAAATTTTATCCTCACTCTAGATGAATTCGCTCAAATTCTTGGTCTTCCCAATCATGGGAAATGTTCCTACACCGAGGGCATGTCTCTTAAATCACTCACAAGTCATCGAGAAGAGTATGGTCATTATCACACCTTCATTCCCACACCCAATGAGATCAATGAACACATTCGTCTCCCACAAAAAGTTCATGGTAATCTTATCGATAATGGTCATGTAGAATTCCATAAATCCCACTTCTATGATCTAGACCCACTCAAGATTTGTGTTGATGAAGTTCATCCACATCTCCGAAGATGGGTAGAAGTGCTCCGTGAGAATGTCTTCTTTCTTCCACACAACCGTGAGTATCTTCCGGCGTGTTGTTCTAACATGTTGTATTGTCTAGTCACCGAGCAACCATACAATCTTGCTTACTTTGTAGCAAAAAGAATTGTGAATGTTAAGGCTCGCCTAGATAAGGCGATTCCCTATGGCATGTTGTTAACTCGTCTCTATCGTTATGTTATGAACACATTCCCTCTACTTCAAAATGGTCAATACTCACATGTCGATCCCGCCATGGCCCCTTTGACCCAAAATACATACATCTCTCTTTACTGGAGATGCTCATCACCACACATCCATCATGATGATAATTCCATCACCTACTATGAAGTGTCGTCAAGCGACGATGAGTAAGTGCACGAAATACGAGAATTCAAGTCAATCAGGATGGAATTCAAAGGCATCAGCTACAAGTTAAAGAAGTTAGAATTAAGACATTATTTAAGTATCTTTATTAGTACTAGTAAACTAACTTTCATTTAACGCTAACTTTGAATGATCTTGGCATCAACAAAATTTTGGGTGTGTCCTATCGTTTTAACACCCAAACTTGTTTTTCTTTTAATCAAGTATTTATCTTGGCTAATCATTGTCATTTACTTGCATGCTTTCTTCTATATGAATTCTTTTTGTCATAATTATTATAAATCACATTTCGTAGATGATTACATGCATGCTTAATAGTGGCCTAAATATAGATTGTCACATGTTTGTGGTCGTTGCTAGTTATGTACATGGTTTTGAAAACCATGTGATTATGCTTGAGTGGATTGAGGTATTGGGATTTGCTGCAAATAGTTCCCCTAGAATTACCCATTTTAGGTAGCCTAAAACTTGTAGAATTGGAAAAATTCGCCACCAGCAGGTCACGACACCACTAAATAGGGCACGATACCACTAAATTTAGTGGGACCGTAGGGTATTTAGTGGTACTATACCATGGAAATGCAAATTTCACTGTTCATTTTTATTTTTTGACCTCTTTTCCCTTAGAATTCTGCAACCTTGAGCTGGTTCCTATAATCCCATTCTCCTAAACACAAAACCCTATCACCAATACATGCTTGAATGTGGCTATTTAAGCTCTTATCATGTAACCTCTTAGCTCACAAATCACACATCAATCAAAAACTTCAAAATGTCTTCCACCATAGCCACCACATCCCACAAAGCCAAGAAACCAAGGCTTAACATCAAACCATCTAAGGAAGTACTCCTTATTGATCTCACACTTGACGATGATGAAGACATTCATACACCATTGAACTCCAACTCAACTTCATCCATCTCAACTCTACTTGCTCCAACCAAAACCATATCAACTAGGCAAACCTCATCTTCATCATCCAAAATTAGGGCAACAACACTTTCCTTAGCACCTAATCCACCTCAACCTTTGATATTAACATTCACATTATCACCCACAACTCCTCTTGAGCCTGTCCACTCATCACCATCATCTTCGACATTTCCACCACCACAATCATTAATGGGTCGTCCCATTCTTTACCCACTTGAACCACATAGCCTTAGTTGTGCATGTTGTCATCACAACCGAGACCTTATCTTTCATCTTAGAGATGAGTTGGGCCTTCTGTTCTCCCACCTTGAACATCTCTTGACACCACCTCAAGGACCCATCATACCACCTTATCCTCCAACCAATAGCCCAAGCAACTAAACTTTTATGTTTAGTCATCATCAATAAAAACATTAGGAACCCTTTTGAGAAGTCAAGAAGCAAATCTTAGGACCTCAGTGCCACTTGAGAATGTCACATATTTCTTGTAATTGTCTACAATTATAGCTATTGTAATCATACTTTATGTATGATCTTTTATTAATGAATGCATGGGCTTGTTTTATCTTTTGTTTGTGGTTGGATTATTTTCCTTTGTGCTTTTGGTTGGATATTTGTCTTAAATGCTACAAGTTAGATATCGTATTTGTGTTATCTAACCTTGTTTTATAGCATCAACCATTACTCGATTCCTTGGTATGCTCCAAATGAGAGGGATTATACATCAAGGTGGAGCTTTGCTAGTCTTTTTGCTTAAACAAAAAGGGGGAGAAGTGGGATATAAACTCATACTAAAAACTTGTCAAAACTAGTTTTTCACATAAAATGAGTTTATGTTTTGTCATCATCAAAAAGAGGGAGATTGTTGATGCAAATAATGTCTAAAAATTTTATTCTCATCTTTCGATATCTCTATGTTTCAATGATAACA
>JARVZY010001997.1:0-63000 GCA_030686995.1 Artemisia argyi
GTGAACCATTGACCAATCGGCCGGTGGCAAGCTACGTGATCTAAGTGTGGAAGAATCATAGGAACTCATAGAAGATCTTGCTCTCTATGACAACGAAAGTTGGAATGATCCCCGTGATTTGAACAAAATGGTCAAGGCAATATCTTTACCTTCGAAAAATTTTAGCACTCCCGACCGTAGGATCATGGAACTTGAGGACCAAGTCAAGTTTCTCATGAAATCTTACGAAGCTCCCTAGCCTTCAAGCCAAGCAAACAAAATCACTTCTTCGTGTAGATTGTGTAATGGCCCTCATGAAACTCATAACTGCATAGAACTTCCAAAACATGCTTTTAAGGAATTCACATCGTCACGCATTGATAAAACAAAGGATAGAGAGCTTGCCACTAATCGAGGTCCTCGAAACTTTGACGAGGCCTATGAGGCATGGAAGGATAAACCAAATTTCGGAGGATACCAAACTCGAAGCGTATCCTTCAATGATTCCCCTCCACTTAAATGGTCCAAGCATTTTCCATCACAGAACACTCCTAGGCAAAGCTATGAAGATGCCTTGCGAAAGTTCATTCTCTCTCAAGAATTACAGCTTTCCACGCTCGAGACCTGACTTAGACAATAGCAAGCCGATATGCATGACAAGATTTGTAATCAGTTAACCGCTATTAAAGAGCACGCTGTTAGTAAACCGATTCATGCTGAAGAGGTCAAATCTGTCACTGTCATGAATCAGCCAACCTCTCCTGTGAAAATAAAAAGTCCTAGCAAACTCTTTAAACACCTATCACCAAAGGTGAAGGACGTTAGGGACCATGTTAACCCCTTAGGACCAACCCATTTTGTGAATACCATCACCATAATATCTGCTCCTACACCTGACCAGAGCCAACAACCAACTGGGAATAAGGGTCATGAAGTTAAGGGTGAGATAGACCACGAACTGACCAAGAGCCTTGCTAACCCGTTCAAGGACTCTGTCACACAAGAGTCGGGCGAATGGGATGAGTCGAATGTGAAATCAAAAGGGCACATGAAGAATCCAGCAACTTTAGGTGAATCTATTATAAAGGAACTTGAGGAGAATATAGTGGATATTACTATAGGGAGTAGTGATGGGATTAAGGGAAGCAACTCTGAAGTTTGTAAGATTTCTTGCACTACTAGGAAGAAGCTCATACCCGATACTTACATAGATCCTAACCTCCCTATCAACGTAATCCCCCTATCCCTTTACAACGAAGCCTTCCCTGAACGTATCTCGTGTGAAAGAATCGATAACGCTGGGGTAATAAAAAAGTTATCAGTTATGATTGGAGGATTCGTCTATAACATTGATCTCACCATGATCAATGGCATAGACTCTATCACTAATCTAACATTAACCAACCTCGTCCTCGGGAAACCATTTGTCAATGAATCGGGAGTGATCCTTGATAAGAAGGGTGGTAGTGCATTATTCACCAATGGCGTCAGGAAGGTGATTTTTCGGAAGGGTAGTGAGGAAGTGTATGAGTACCGTCCGTCACTAGATGGGAATATATATGGATCACAGGATGGAAGATCTGAAAGGATAAAGCGGCGCGATCCGAATAACCTCAAAATCCCTTGTATGATCGGTCACAAGTATTTTGATAATATCTACATTAACGTGTTCCTACCTAAGAATTTTATGTCCCTGTTCCATTATAACAATATTTGCAGATGGGGAATGATCTATAAAGGAGAAAATGTTGTTGGTAGAGATCATGAAATCCAGGTATTCATAGGAAATATGGCATTCACAATGGACTTTACGATCGTGGACAACATTGAGGACTATGTCGACCCCGAGGTTATCGCAAGTTGTTTTCGGAGCGCCCTTTTGTGAAATCACTAACTTAATGGTTGACAACCAGAACGGAATCATGACCTTCACTGATGGAATTAGGAGGGTGTCATACCAAACGCCATACAAGCGGAAAGACCTCAAAGGAATTGATTGTGACGGGCTTGATAAGCTAGGTTCTCAACTTGTCTTATGTGATGAAGATATTCGGAGAGGATGTAAAGACACTTCCTATTTATCATGTGGATTCTTTAAGGATGTTAGTAAATTGGATCTAAGTATCGGGAAGATGTCTTTGAGTTTGAAGACCCAAAATACCTGCACTATGAAAGCGATCCTGAGATTGGAGATGACCTAGAGAATGAGACCAACGATCAGGTCACGTAATTGCCCATGACCTTGAGTCTAGCTGCAAGACTCGTAAATAAAGAAAAGCGCTTCTTGGGAGGCAACCCATGTTTTGTGTGATTTTATTTGATTGATTGTTATTTGCTTCCGTATGCATGCTTTATTTTTATTGTTGGTAGAGCATGTTTCAAAACTAAAATTATGAAAATGATTTATTTTGTCGTTTAACTTCGTCTTAACTTCATACAAAGGTATTTTGCAAAAGCTAAGTATAAGGGGAAACCCCAAATATGTTTTTAAGAACGAAATTGATCTTGATTCTCCACAATATTAAATGAACATGTGTATTAGTATTTGTTAGAGTCAAATGCTTGTATCGAGTCATAATGATGTTTTGCAGGACTTTCCAGGAAGTAGGACATAAGTTTTTCCAAAAATTTCCCGAAAACTTAACGAAAAGATTTCTGCAGGTCACTTCTGACGGCGTCAGGAGTTAATTCCTGACGGCGTCATGTGTAAAACTCTGGAAATTTTGCGAGTTTTGTTTTTCTAACGGAGTCTTAAAGTTTTTGTTAATTCTTTAGTTTTATAAACTCCAGGAAATCTGCAAACATTCATTCCACAAGCATTATATCTTAATTTGCTTTCTAGGACTTGTTAGTATATATAGATTGCCGCCGAATTTACGTGAGGTTGCCTTGTTTGTTTTCTCAGGTTTAGCAGGTTATGTATGACAAGAAGATGATTTATTTTTCTGGAAGGGAAGCTTTGAATGTTCATTTTCTTGGAGGAAGATCTAACCTTGTTACCACACTATCCACACCGAACGAATCAGGGGAGTATTTGCTTTCATTCATTTACCTATTTCACTTTTACATTCTTTAATTGAACATTGGGGAAAATGTTCATCCTAAGTGTAAGGGGAGGGTAAATGATGATACCTTATAGGATACAATTGCACTTGAGTTTGTTTGTTTGATGGTAGGTGTGTAATAAAACTAAGAGAAATACTTTTTAGTGTAAGTTTAGCACTAACTTTAAATTTTTTTACAACATTTAGTAGTGAAACTTTAGCCTTAGCAGTCTCATGGATAGGAATTGTATGACTAGCACAAAAACCGTACCACTCAAAATTTTTCACCCCAAATATGTGAGGTTCGCCTTTAGATTTGATAGGAAAAGCATTCACTATTAGTGCTTATGAGTGTACCGGTAGCATTTAGATTCTAGAACTTGCGTTAGGTATGCATCCCGAGACCGCTAGTGAGACTACATTCGTGTAGTAGGATTTACTACATGATAAGAGGCATTAGGATCACCCTTGTGTTAAACCCGTATCATAGTTACTTGACCATTTAAGTCATATTACATGGCTAGTAAAGTTAACTAATTTTTCCCACACCTTAGCGTTGTACTCATTTTTAGTACACGAAACCCCTAGTACACCCCTCCGAGCCTATCTTTTCGTTTCTACCTTTAAGCATCTTACTTAAAGGAAGAATTTGTTACAACCCACTTAAATGTACAACCAAATCGCCTTAGCCTTCCTTGTATGCACTCATCTTTAGTGCATTATCGTTATTTGTTTAAACCCTTAGTTAATTATATAATTGATTACATGGTTGCTAAGTCGAGTCATATCTTGTACATATTGTTTTGGGATGATTGGGACTCATGGGTAAAGTACTTGTGTTATGGAGTAATGGGGAAGAACATCAAATATTACCCCCATATTGTAAAGTATGTAAAAATTCAAGTGTAAGGGGAATGTACATTCCCTATGATGTATTATTTTGGATGGTAGGGTAAGAGTGTATGAAAAAAAAATCGAAAAAATTCGAAAAAATTAAGCAAAAAAGAAAAAAAAAAAGAAAAACATACGGACTACCATCCCGTTTCATTCTATGTTTATTTTATGTTTTTGTTATTTTTCATTTATTAGCTTAAGTCAAGTCTAGTCTTGGCTTAGCAACGCCATATTGTACATGTAATTAACCAAGATGATTAACTCGCCACCAGTAAATATTGCCTTTATCCAACAAAACCGTGTATTCCATATCCCTACACCTAACGTTATAACCCTTTTGAAAGACCTCTTTGATAGTTTATCCTAGGTGCTTACGCCAAGTGGTGGAGGTTTGATCCTTTCTCAAGCGTATGGTAATCTATTTTGTTATGACAGGTCGTGAGAGATGTTTTCCATTTCCATATTGTGATATATACTTTATTACACTCGAGAGATGTGAGTATCTAAACATTATTTGTGAGGTGCTAGTGTATGACCTCCGTGCTTCTCTTTGGTCTTTAGTGGAACGATTATTTGTTGTAATTACTTTTATATTAGTGTTAAATGACCCCTAACTTGTATTTTGATTAGAATAAAAGCGCATTTGCTTGAGGACAAGCAAATCTCAAGTGTAAGGGTATTTGATGAGGCAAAAAATGAACCGTTTTTAGGGGGTCATTTAAGCCCGAATTCAAGTTTATTTGATCAAATATTTCCCTAAATTGTTCCTTTTGTCATTTTAGGTACTTTTGGAGTGAAATCTGGAAAAGGAAGCATTTTGGACGTTTTTGGTGCATAAAAGTGAAGAAAACGGAAAAGTCTTAATTTCCTTGCTGAGAACAGTACCTGACGGGGTCACAAGCTTCTACATGACGGCGTCAAGAGTAATACAAGAGGTGGAAGTGGATGATACACGTGACGATCCATAAAGTTTTTTACATAGGACATGACGGCGTCACCCAAGGCCGTCATGGTCCATATGTTAGTAATGGCCCAGAACAAAATTACACATGACGGCATCAAAAGTGGATCTAGGTAATCCGATTTCATTATGGGCGGCAAGTTGGCGGCGTCACTGATTTCTTCATGACGCCGTCACCCTGTATAATCTATATATAGTTTTCCAAATTTCATTCATTAGTGTGCAACTTTGAGGGAGAAACCCTAGGTCAAATTTTTCTAGCTTTTTCAAGGGTTTCAACCCTTTGAACTTTTCATGTCAATTTGAGATAAGTACTCTTTCAATTCAATCAATATGTCTATGTGTTTCTTGAATATATCTTACACTTGTCTTCAATTTAAAATGCTCGGCTAGATCTCTTTTGTGTTTGCTTAGATGTAGTGAAACCTAGATGTTAATTATGGGTTGATTGTCTGTTTATAGTTGTTACGGATGATTGTATTCGATGATAGGCTTAAGAAAACTGGCATACTTCCGTTGGTAACATGCTTGAACGTCTTAAGAAACATGATCAGAGGTGTACTATGATTTTTGGTTGTATTTAATGCGTAGGAGAATTCTAACGATCCCATGTTAGGAGCTTCTAACGGCTCGACATAGGAGTGAAGTAGGATCCTATAGAGTTAGGGAATATTGTACACGGCTCTGCAACTGGTATTAAGGAATACGACCCGTCATCCATGCAATTGTAACAAACTATCAACCTGTAAAAGATATCTTTGGAGTAATGAAACCTAAGTAAACACAACTTTCCCTATCATTGTTTACACCACACTAGTATAATTAGATTTATTTTCATTTTTGTTATTTTATTTTGATCGCATCTTTAGTTATTGGGTTAGTTGGTTAGTAACTAATTCCCCCCACTCTTCCAAAAACAGAGATTTTAATTGCTTTTATAAAATATAAAATACAAAAAGAATCATCCCTCACCTCTAGACTTAATTTAGGAGACTTTCTAATCCTAGCGACACTATTCCTGAGTTGAACGATCAATCCCCCGGTACTTGTCACTATACTATACTACAACGATCAGGTACACTGCCTGGTGGGGATTGTAAGCTTCTCGAGATCCCTCGAGAGGTAAAGCCTGGTGTGATTCCCACGTATCAACTATCCAAGGACTATATGCTTATGTGTTTTAATACAAAGATAAGCTAATAAGCGTTTTATGTAACTAAGCATATGTTATTTCATTAAGCTTACCAAAGCACCCTCTAAGGAGTTTGTCGTTACTCAATAATAGTTGATATTCATTAATAGTTGAACAATTAGTATACTTAATAAGAAAATTTTGTTAGACTTCCTTAACAAATGGGACATATGATTGAACATAATGATAATATAGTATGCTTACTTGTCTATAGCACGCCTCAGTTGCCCAGGTTTATTAATTAAGTTGAGAGCCATCTCAATCTTGCCCAAAGGTACTTGGTAACTCTCTATGAATCATCTTTCATCCATAACATATAGCTTGTGATTTGCCAAGTTTCTAAAACATTGAACTTGAAGAAAATTTCATTCGAGCATTTCATCAAACACCTTACCTACATATATATAAATATTCAATAACTAACAATTTTAATTACATGATAAACACCTGATTCATTTGACATCAATAAATCACCAATTTAAAAGTGAAAAGAACATTAAACTAAAGTCAAGAATCAATCACACATTTACAATCAACCCTCATATCATATTGTAAAATTTAATCAATCACATATATATACTAAATAAAACGGAAAATGGAAATCCAACATCCGTGATTATATATTAAAGATTCAATTTTATCATAAGAAAAAAAAATGTTTATTTGATGCATCGATAATTGTTGTTTTAGGATTCGGTTCGATGATGGTTGAAACATGGGCTAGAAATAAATGAGGGATGGTTGTTTTCAGATTTTGATTTCTTTTTTTTGGATCTAACATTGATTTTGTGTTTTTCGGCTAGAGTTTGAGAAAGGGATCGTTGAGAGGATTTGCTTTTCTGGTTAGGGTTTGAGAGAATTGCGTTGAGGGTTTGATGGAGAGTATTAGAGAGAGTTTACTATGTGTGTGTTTATCTGGATATTGTGATTCATCCAAATGAATGCTACCAAAGGTGTTCCGCCCAAAAGTGTTGTAGGCGATCTACGGTCACGAAAAATCGAGGGTTTTCACGTGGCAATTGATTAGAATTTTTGAGGGAGAAATAATAGAACAACCTCGTATTTTATATATATATATATATATATATATATATATATATATATATATATATATATATATATATATATATATATATATCTTTTAGTTTGTTTAAATAAGATTGGTGTTGTGAATGGAACTTAATTTGATATTTATGTAAAATCAATATATGCACAATATAAGCAATTATAACTATATGCAATATGTAAGTAAGTAAGCTAAGTAATGAACGAGAGATGGAAAGATCAAACCGAGAGACAAAGGATTTATAGTGGTCCAGCTACAAGGACACCTTCCTTGCCCTACTCCACTCCCCGAGCACCAAACTCGAGAGTTTTCTTCACTAAGTCAAAATGCTCCCTTATGGTGGAGAAAACCGTACACACCTTAGCTTACACCAATTTAACGACACAAGCTATATGTCGAGTTCTAATCGTAGCTAGAACCAATCTCACAAGTACAAACACACCACAACTTCTTCACACCCTTTCACTCCTTTTACACTTCTTCACAACTCTTGTTTCTTCACGCCTTCACAACCTCTATCTAACCATTACTTCAAAGCTTCTACGTCTTCACAACTTCTAGGCTTCTATGTCCTTATAACTTCAATACTTCTATGTCTTCACAACTTCAATACTCCTATTTCTCTTCTTCAAGGCTTTTATTTATACACCACAACAAGGCTTCTACCCCTTTAAATCTTCTATGTCTTCACTACTCTAAGGCTTCAACGTCTTTGCTACTTCAAGGTTTCTAATCTATGATACGGCTTCTATATCTTTACCACTCACCACAACTTCAAAGTATTATTACTTCTTATACTTCCTACAACTATTCCTACCCACCTCTACTTCTTCACTACTGGTACCACTTCACACCTTCAACAAGGCTAAATCTAACTAACTAATATACACACCTTATACACCAATGAATAAATGATTTACAAGATAAAATGAACAAACAACTTAGATAGCAAGATGATACTAAGTTGTAATACTTCTAGTCTTGAATGATAGAAGTACTCTTCTCTTTGCACTTGAGTGTTGAAGCTTGAATCACTTTGAAACAAAGATTTATGTGTATATGATCAAAGGATTTTAGAGGATAGAAAGGGGTTTATATCAGAATGTTTTGAGTGCAAAAGGGTGAAAAAAATCTGTGTAATGAACCAGTATTTAAAGGCCAAGAAAATATTGTTCTGGAGCATGCCGGTCCCCTTAATTAGGGGCCGGTCCCCTTCATAATTAAGGGGCCGCCTAGGTAATTAAGGGGGCCGCCCCTCCAGAACGTTGGGTATTTTTGTCCATTAGTGGGGAAGGTTTTTCTGGAGAAAATTTACCCTTTTTGGTTGAAAATTTGAAATCACATCTTTGTGATTTAATTTAAACAATACCAAAAATTATTTTCTATAAAATGTTTTTGTCATTTTATAAAATGCTTTGTGTTTAAGAAAATGCTTCTTTGATCATGTAATGCATTAGCCACTTTGTTTATACATACCTTAAGTGATTAGATGATAAAAGTGAGCATTTACTACTAAATACTTATTTACGTCATGATCTTTGGTTTGATGAGTTTTCATTTTGTGATTATCAAAACATAGAGATATCGAAAGATATGAAAAACGTTTTTAGGCATTTATTTATATCAACAGTTTCCAAATTGTATTTCATTGTCAAATTCACGACCGTAATCTGTTCTAATAGACACAATGCAAGTTCCTAATTGATTTTGAATTTTCTTACTTAGAATTTCAAATTAATCAAAAGCTTCGTTCTTACTTTTCAAAAAATTTGCCCAATTATATCTTGAATAATCATCTACTATAACCAAAGTGTAAAAGTTACCTCCATAACTTTGTATAGCGGATGGACCAAACAAATCCATATGTAAAAGTTCAAGACACCTAGATGTGGACACCATATTTTTAGCCTTATGCTTATTATGAACTTGTTTACCAATTTTGCAAGCATCACAAAAGTGTTGGTCATATTTCAACTTGGGTAGGTTTCGAACTAAGTCTTTGGAGGAGAGGTTTTGGATAAGTCTCATGTTAGCGTGTCCTAAATGTCTATGCCATAAAGTTGAAGATTCATCTAATGAGGTGAGACAAAGTTTGTCTCTAGATGTTTGATCCATCTTCATGACATACACGTTGTTCTTAAGATCACCTTTGGTTCTGGTTATGCCGTCTTTAAGTATTTTATTTCCATTTTCACTGAAAAGGACGTTATACTTTTTGCAGAAAAGTTGACTAATACTAAGGATATTAAAACCTAGGTTATCAACATGAGCTACATCATCTATAGAGAGGGAGTCATGAGAAATTGTACCTTTTCCGATGATTTTACATTTAACTTTGCTACCAAACATGACATGACCTCCATCACATTTTTGATATGTTTAAAAGAGGCTTTTGTTACCCGTCCTGTGTCTTGAGCAACCGCTATCTTTGATCCATTCATCTGGTTCCAAACTCATTTGAGTCATGAGCCATGAGAGCAATATCGTCATTCTTTGGCTTTTCGTCATCTTCTTCACTATCACTCAAAGTACCACTTACAAAAGCTTTTTGAGATTTGCTTTTGGGTGGTTTTGGACATTCTCCTATGAGATGACTTGTGTCTCCACACCTAAAGCATTTTCTTTCAACTTTTCATTTCTTTTCACACGATATTTTCGGAAAGCTTTCTTGTCATCTTTAGGTTTCCTTACAAACTTCCCTCGTCTTCGAAAGAACTTCTTGAAGTCTCTAACGGCCCTGGCATATTCTTCATCGTCACTATCCGAACTAGATTCTTCATCATCACTTGATTGAACTCTAGCCTTCGAGGCAATGGACTTGACGTTTTCTTTCTTTCCTTTAACTATTTCTGAATCTTTTTCCATAACCATTTCATGAACTTTGAGGTTTCCAATTAGCTCATCAAGTGACATGCTTGAAAGATCTTTAGATTCTTCAATCGCGGTCACTTTAGCTCTCCACTTCAGATGGAGTGCTCTAAGGAATTTCCTAACAAAATTCTTGCTACAAAAAGATTCATCAAGTGCTTTAAGTGAAGTAATAATAGTGTTAAGCCTACCAAATGCACAATCAATAATTTCATCTTCGGGAATAGAAAATTGTTCATATTATTGAATGAAAAGATCAATTTTGTTATCTGTTACTTGTGAGTTTCCTTGATGAGTGACTATTAAAGATTACCAAATTTCTTTAGTGGTTTTGCACATGAAAACTCTTTCATATTCTTTCTTTGATAAAGCATTGTAAAGCATCATTTAGCTTCATTATTTTTGGCAATTAGTTTCTTTTGGTCTTCATTATGTTTAGTAATTGAGCTATCCTCATCTTTACTACTTGAAGTATCCTTAAAAGTAGCTATATTATCACCATCAATAATTATATACCATATATCAATATCTTTAGATTTCACGTAAGTTTCAAAGCGATTTTTAAAACCGTTTGCTACCAAAAGTGGTGGTCTTTGCATAGATTGCCCTTCTTTGTAATTTTCAAAATCCATAGATCGTTTCAAGTTTTAAAACACAATCTATTTTAAAAGCTTGAGTAACGTATCTCTTGATGCCAATTGTAGAAAACTAGAAGGGGTTGAGTATTTACCGGTTGTTAGCTTCTTTTAACTTTGAAAACTTTACGTGTAATAAATAATTGAAACTAATTAATGATAAGTAATATGCAAGTATAAAGTAAGAAACGATCAAACCACAACACGATTGTTTATCGTGGTTCGGCTACAAGGACTCTTTTTCCTTGCCCTACTCCTCGCCCCGAGTATCCAACTAGAGAGTTTCAATCACTAGTCAACAAGCTCCTTTCACCGGCGGAAACCTTACACGTCGCTTACACAAGATTTCTGACACAAAGCTAGATGTCGAGTTCTTTTACAAGGGTACAACCACTCCCGTCACACTATGTATTTTAAGGCCTAAAGTACTAACCGATCACTACTGAAATTATACAATGAAATGATGTATAAACTTCACGAGTTTACACAATGATAAGCTATCAAGACTTGCAACGTTGTGTTGAGACTTGTAGCTTTTGGTGTGAACTTTTTTATCTTCTTTGCTACAAAAGATCTCACACAAATGAAATGTTAATGAGTTAGATGAATGTAATGAGAATGTATGTGTAAAATATATTGAGAAGTGATTATAGAATTCTTGAGAGTGGTTTGGTATTTATAGCCAAACAAGACAGCAGGCTAGCGGATCTGGCGGAACCAAAACAAGGGTTCCGCCCTTGTATCCACAGGGTTCCGCCAGTTTGACAGTCAAAAGCTCAAGAAATCTTTCCATATCTATGCAATGTCTAATCAAGATCCTTAAAGTCAACAACAAGATATATTGAGTAAGAATCCTTCCAAGTGTGTAAGAAAGCATATGGAAAGTCAACTTCTAGATTTGGAAATCTTTCCATAAATGCACATAATGTATGCCATGATGTCATACCACATTTTCTATTTATAGAAATATGAAAATGTTATGTTTTTTGCAAAATGTAAATGTAGCAAATGTGATGTTTAAATGAAATAAAGTTGTAGTAATGAAAGACTTAAACTAGATTCATGATTTGCTAAGAATTAAAGTTTATACTTTGTCGTTAACAAAACTTAGCAAAGATAGTAAAATTTAAATAACATTTTTAGGCGATATTTGTATTAACAAAAACCATTCAAGCATGTGAGCACATATTGTGTATTTGCTTAATCAAATTTGGCAATGGTTGGGATAGACACCTCCTATTGGTCAAATTCTCTCTTACCTACCATTTCAATATTTCAACGGCACTTCAATAGACCCTCTATGGTCGTAAGTGCCGACCGCCGATTTGTTGGGCAGAAATGGAGATACCCAACTTCCTGACCATGAACTTGTTCATGAAACTACCGAGGAGATCATTAGAAGGCGAAACGAAGATGCAAGCTACTCGTGACTGATTAGAAACCCTGATAATGTAAACCTCTTGAATCCACTGATAGAGCCTAGAGTAAGCCTAGAGATTCACCATGAAAATGTGTGAAGCATTTATCAAACGTAAAAAACTTAACCCTCGCTCTACCGATCCTATCAAATCATTGCTAGAGTCGGTCCGAAAACTCATCGACTCAAGTTACCGTTAGAACTCAGCAACATTCGCGACGTTTTCATGTGCACAATCTAAGTGATGACTTGCTGATGAGACAATTGTTTTTCCTCTGGAAGAGATCCAGATCTTTGAACATTTAAACCTTGTTGACCTATCGAAATCATGAACAATGGAGTCAGACGACTTTGGTAAAGTCGCATCCTTAACAACAAAGTTCGTTGAAACTCACGAATAAGTCCTGAATTCACATGGGAATGTGAAGATGAATCCTCGAGCGTATATGCTCATTTATTTTCAACCTTAACGGGTAACTTGAATTGAATCGAGAGGACTCGATTCTATTAAGGAGGTGAGGCTGTGACAACCCGCAAATTTCCCGATATGTTTATTCGGAGAAACAACAGTTTATTTTGAGTTGGCAATTGTCAGGAGGAACTAGACGTAATTATAGTCGTTCTTATCGAAAATATTATTCTAAGCGCGATGGTAAAATTTACTTGTCCTGAAATGATTGTTATCGAGCCTTATCGAGCCCCGAGCCTTAATTCGTGAAAGATATCATAAATTTCAAAAACAGTCCTTGTGGTTTAATTAGCATCCACCGCCCTAACTTTAGTCTAATTACCTAATGGTCCTTGTAAATTACAAACCCTAACCCACTTCTATATAAACCCACTTATATCATTTTAAGGGTTTTGTCTTCCCATTCGCATCATATAGCCCCTCCCTCCTCTCTTCTTCTCCGGCCGTTTTCCGGCCAAACTGAGCCACCACCGCCACTCCCCACGATACACCGCCACCACTATTATCATCCTTGTGACTTCCCCGTCATGATAAGCTACCATACGCACCGTCAAATTTCAAAACGTGCCACCAGCTGCTGTTATACTTCATCGTCTCCCACCATTTTTGGGTCGAGAAATCGAGAAGATGAAGGTTGTTGATTTGATACGAATTTCAGGGATGGTCGCGACTAGGGTTTTATTGTTTGGTTTTGTTTTATTCGAGCTTGGCACCGTCATTGCCACCATCATCTCCAATATTCTTTTTCTCTCTTCTCTCTCGTTCTTTTGAGTATGTCATGTTCTCACAAAATGATTTCACTAATTATTTTGTTTTATAACCGATTTATATATGATGTGCTAAGTTTTCGTGCATGTTAAAATGGATAAAAACCGAGTATAACTTGTTTGTGTTAATGTTTTGTGGATTAAAAATGGATTAAGATGAGTTAATAAAGCTTTCGCGTGGTAAGAAATCAATGGTTTGTTCCTGGGGTCATGTTTGGTTTTGATTCGATTGAACTTGTTATGAATCTTGTGGCTTATTTGAATAGTCAAAAGCTTATTGAGCTTATTCAGACCTTGGTTGGTCTCGGTAAAAGACGAGACAACAAAAGGGTGTTTGTTTGAATTTGTTATAAACGGGTCGGGTCGCACCCGTATGGTTCTTGGATTTGCTTATCAGTTGGTCACTTGGGTCTCGATATGTAGTGGGATATTATTTCTTTTTATTTGGGGTGAGTTTACATTTGGAGATAGATAACTAATAGGTGTTAGTTTAGCTCGCTCAACCTCGTATTTGTAATATATTAGAAAATAGTAACCATCTTTAAAATGTTTGGTTTTATTTGATATTGGTTACTTGAGGAGTATTTTTCTTAAGCTTATTTTATGAAAACATTTTTGGTTTAGTAAAGTTCATATAACTTTCTTTGATTTTTCTTATATATATATATATATATATATATATATATATATATATATATATATATATATATATATATATATATATATATATTCTTGGCAAAAATCTGGTAAAAGGAATGTTCATGTGTTTTAAGCTTATTTTTTTTATTATGAAATTAAGATACTTGTTTGTTTTAACAAATTAAGCTTGATTTGAGTTCGGCATTAAAAGAAATCACCACCAGGGTGTTTGTCTATTTTAGTCTAACGATAATATCATATGAGCATTTTAGTTATGTTTGTGTTTGAAATTTGCAAGTAAAAGTGCTCGTATTACATTTGAGTTGAAGTAAACATTTGTGTTTGTGTTGGATTGGTAACGGGCTGAGCCCATTCGAGTAGGGTGCGTTGGGTTATTTTCTTGGGTCGGGCCCAAGTAAAACTAGAGTGTTTTGGATTTTATTTAAGTTCGTTTAGTTTTAAAAGTATACATTTAATCATTAACGTATGGCGGTTTTCGTACCAACGGAACTTATTGTTTTGCCTTGGGGATTTATGTACCCTTCGGAAATATTGGGATTGATGAGTCATATTGGGCAATGAGGATACTTAATGGATTAAATACTTGGATTTCAACGATAATTATTGGACTTAAATCGATACTCATTGGACATTGGACATTGTAGACTTATTGGACTTAAACCGAATATAATATATTAGACTCTATACGAATTTAATATATTTGATTCGTAACAGATACTCAATAAGTAAATATCGTCTAATAATCAATGAATACTCTTTATTAAATCGCTATTAAACTAATTTGAGAAATTGATTTCATTAAAGTCACGTTGAATTTTATACAACTTTCTAAACTTATACTTATTGTCCAAAACCTTTTATTTTTATAAACCCCGACAAGAATATATACTTATGTTTTATGAAGTTGAAAAGCTTTCTTGCTCGTATTGTGAATTCAAACTTATTCATATTTTATACAAGCTATTTGGGAATGTGTGGTAATTACCGAAACTTATCAATTGACCTATTTTGTATTATTTAGTTAATTGTCGTCATTGTCTAGAGTTTCTTTGATTAACTTGAGTATGTCAGTATTTCTTGATCTTTTCGATGTCGTTTCCTCTTTGGCGTGAGTTGTATGTCGATATCTCTGTCACTTTGGCGTAAGTTGCATCTTGAGTCTATGTCTTCTTACCACACCACACGAAACATCGATACTAAACTTTTTATAAGTAACGAATTGAATAATCCACGAAAACTATGACACATTGTCTTTTATAGACTTTATTAGTTCACGAGCTATTTCTGAGATAATCGTATGCGTACTAGGTTACGCCATCTCTAAATCATTGTACTCGTGATACCTATCTTCTGGATACCATTGTGATTAGCTCTAGATGCCAGTTGTGTCAGGCGTGATCATTGCATTGTTGTGGCTAAGGTGAGTTCATAACCCATACTTTTTAAACAGTTTTCATAACTATTTTGGGGGAGGATACATGCTCGTTTTAACTAAACTCAATGATTGTTTATCGGAATACGTGAACTGTTTGATTAAGATTTTAGTGATTGATTGATTGATTGACTGATATACTTGAATTGTCTATCCGAAGGCATTATGTGTTTACCTGATATATATGTGAGCTCCCTAGCTCAAAACTATTTTCTTGACCTGCAACTACTTTTGCTTTGCTTATGTGCTGACTACTTGAGGTTAGATGAGTAAAAGATGTTGACTTAGACTAGGGTAGCAATCCCTTGCTATAACGTATTTCCTAGCTAAGAATAGATATCTACTTCCGGCCTAGCCCAGGGTAGTAATGGGTGGTTCCTTACTATAACTTTTGCCTGGCTAGTGACCGTTGAGGGGCCCACTCACTACGACCACTTAATATCGATTGATATTGAATTGATTTTGTTATGGAATGATGTTGGAATGCGAAATCTATACCTGCCTCTAGTCACACATAGCACTAAACTCTTCAGGTCCACAACTGCTTTATAACTTAAAACTATGAACTCACCAGCGTAAGCTGACTTTTAGCATGTATTCTCAGGTATAAGGCGTCAGCTCACTATTGGAAGGCGCTTGGCATGGGGCATGGTCATAGGCGACTCTGATGAAACATTTGGGACCACTATATCTATGTTATGGGCCTATTTCCGCACTACTTTTCTATAATGTAAACTTATCATTTTTGATAAGGAATGTATTTAAATGATTTAATAAAAACCATTCTTTGTACATTGTGTTGTGATGCCAAATGTAGTAGCACCCCAATGACATGTATGCTTCCGCTGGACCCGAATTTTGGGGGTGTTACAGCAATCAATAGTTATTCACCCATTTTTTTTTCCTGACCATGATTTTTCAAGTTCAAGTTTTTTAATTATCTCGCTCATATCAGATGCACCAACATTTTTCTAAATCCCCATAATTTCCTTTTATCTTCCCAATGTTGATTTGATGGCTAGTATATCGTAACCATCAAAAGTATCGTCCAACCATTTACCACTATCGCACATCTTATTTTAATGACATACATCTTCTAAAATTGGAGAAAAAGTATGCCAAAATGGAGCTCAAATCAAGGAGCGGGATGTGTGTGTTAGGGTATACTTGGCAAAAGTAACTATTGCTAGAACTATAGATGGAGCTCGAGATGGAGATTATAAAAAGATATTATTTTTATAAGCTACATGAAGTAACCTTTGATTTTAAGAGATTATGGAAGATTACTTTTTATAATCTCTTATAAGTTCTGTGCGCCAAACAAATTTTTTAAGTAGCTACATGATATAAGGCTCGATGGCAAGGATACTACATATTCAGCTTACACCTCAACGTCACCTCAGCTTTCTATCTCCTCTCACTACCCCTCACTCTCACTCACCTTTTTTGTGGGCAACGTCACCTTATGGTCACCTTAACTCCCATTTTTTTTAATACTTATGAAATATAAAAACGTAAATAGACGAAAATAAAAACGCGAACGTACGAAATTAAAACAATGCATAAACTTCAAATATTAAAAATAGTAGATAAACTGGGAAAATTTAAACATTACATAAACTACGAATATTAAAGACTCAAACATACGAAAGTAAAAAATTACTTAAACTTCGAAATTAAAACTAAAAGTTGAAACCCCACTTTGCTTTCATCCCCCGCCCTAACCTCGTCCATGACTCTACGTGCTTCCGCCGTCAAGTGTTCATATGCTACAGATAGAAAATTAAGTCTTTTTGCGTTGCTTTATATTCATTCACTTCCACCTCCTTCTTTTTTATCGCCATATATTCAGCTCGTTCTTTCCTCTTCAATTCATTCTCACGTTCATTCTGTTGTGCCAACTCCGATATCATCATCTTAGCCAATGACTCATCATTCATAGTTGCTGACGATCTCGACTTAGTCACACATTTTTTCTTCAAAGCTTTCGCTTTGTCCCTGCCCGTTGGTCGTAGAAGTTCTTGCACTTCATTTACCTCGTCATCTCCAGCCGCATCATTCAGGTTAATACTAGCATCTCCACTCTCTGGGTTGAACGAATTGGACCCGGATGACTTGTATCTCTTGGACCTTTCTTTTGCTTCCTTTGCTAAAAAATTTGGAACTTCAGTCTCATTCCATTTCTGACATTTTTTTAACTACTCCCAACAATGTTTTAGTGTGAACTTTACTCCGTATTCAGCTTGATAGTTTAGAGTTACCGTATTGTAGTAATCTTCATCTCTGACTCCACTCATAGGATTCATACGCTTGACGTAATTGTACACTCCACAAAACTAAGCCACGCTCGGGGGCACCGTCTTCCATTTCCCACAAACAATATCGTACGTTTGTCGATCCGACATTGTTTTGCTCTCTATGTACACCTGTACCTCACCCTAAAATCCATTCTCCCTCCTCGTATTAGCTTTGGCACTATCTTCAGATACATGAATCCAACTGTTACACAATGCAATTTCTTCCTCTTGGGTCCATGGAATCATCCTTGTGGCTCCTCGGTTTGAGCCGGCCTCTTTTGGCGTCTTTTCAGCTTCACTATAACCGGTGACGGGGCTATGACTTCTGCGGGAGATTCTTCACGTGCGGTGTTTTGATAAAAAGACTCATCAAATTGAGGTTCGTACAAATCTTCGTTTGGAAATGTAGAAACGGGAGACATGGGTTGGTGGGTATGATGTTGTGATGACGAACCACTAATTTGGGTTTGTGACAGATCAAACGGGTACACGTTATTTTGTCCCGAGAATTGGCTAAACGCGTTTTGTTGGTGTTGTTGTGAGAATTGGTTAAAAGCTTGTTGTGGGTATGGATTAGGGTATGATGGGTTTGTGTATTTTTGGTTATAAAAGAATGATTGTGGTCGTAAGTTGATTTCTTTCTTTGGAGGGGGTGTATTTCCTAGATTAAAGGTTCCTTCGGGTGTTGGGGGATTGATTAAGCCATTTCTTCGTTTGGGACGTTTGGTGTTTTGGGGAGTGATTTTTTGAGGCATTTTTTTTAATAATAAGATGAAGTAAAAATAGCTGAGAGTGTAAAATTATAAATAGTTGAGATTGTGTTTAGAAAAAGATGATTTGATGGGTATTTATGAGGAAAAAAAGGGGTATTGTGTATTTTATTTTTATTTTTATTTTTATTTAATAATGCAACGGTACAAAATGGAAACCAAAGAATTAATGGGGCCCGTTTCTTTTTGAATTTTGCAAGGTGAGCCGTTCACCTTAAATTGCCTTGGGAACACCATTCACGCGTGAGAAGGGATGGATAGCATGAAGCTGGCGCGTGAGATTTGATGTAAGGTGAGAGGCTCCCCTCCCTTGCCATCTAGTCTAAGGTATAGCTTTTAAAAGCCAGTCATTTCCGGCAATTTTCCATACGGGGAGGAAAATGGAGTTTTTTGGTAAACTAGCGTAGTTTAAAAACTTATTTAACATAATAAGTACTTTATAAAATATTTAATTAATAATAGTTTTCTTTTTTCTTTTCTCATAAATAAACAACTAAGATGGGGAATAGATAAACCCTACTGTATGTACGTCTTCCTCCTAATCTGTAACATCGACTAAACATAATCCTCAACATGATCGACATCCACCCATCCACTCCTCACCGTGACTGATAACCTGAGATCGTCTCCACCGCTGCACCATCATCGATTTAACTATTCTTCTTCTACTTTATCAGGTACGATCACACCATACTTCTAATCAAGAAATATCACCTGTTCTCCGGTTCACTTTTAAATAACTTTTTTGATGATTAACTCTATCTATAGACCTTGTTTAAACAAGTTTTATAGGTTTAGTTGGAAGCCTTTTGTTTGTTCTACATTACAGGTAAAAGAATTTTGACACAATGGCATCAAAGTGTGTTATACTATTATGTCATTGGGGTCGTAATATATGTGATGGACCAGAAGGTGTATCGTATGATAAGCCACCGAGTAAGGCTATCAAGGTTCACCGTGAAATAAAATTCAATGAACTTATCACTCAAATCCATGTTGCGGCATCTATCGATGAACAAAAAACATGTATCAAACTGGTTTGTAGATATCCTTCTGGTTTTGGAAAAATGATGAAATACATTCCACTCCCAATCACAGACAATGATGATATCGAGATAATGTTTCATATACTTGATCTCTATCAAGAACTAAGTAACATTCATATATACTTAGAAGTAGAAACACAACACCACAAGAAGAAAGCACGCGGGTATATATTTCTTACTTAGTTTTTTTTGTACCAACTTAAATATCTAATTGTTTAGCTTATATCGATATTGTTTATTATGCTCCTTGCAGAAATCAACCATCAAGTTTGATAGAGAAGAATGCTTCATTGACAAGCGAGATATTAAAAGAAACCGCCAATGAGTTTTTTCCTACTGATGTGGTTAATGAGGATTTTAACAACAACATGAAGATATCACACATGTAAGACCAATTGCTCATTCAAAAAATGTTTCTTACTGTGAACGGTTAAAGGGTTGTGCTAATAACACAATGAATGTTTGTTACTGAGTATTAGCTATTTGATGACTTGTTTGATAAACTAGCTTACCATTTAATATAGAATGGCCTACTTGATTAACGAGATCATAGAAAATAGCTTGTGTGTGTAGGTTTAAGCAAAGATATCACACATGTATATTCTTTGTTACTTATTTTATCTTTTAGTTTTAAGTCCAGTTTTCAATTGTTTTGATTGCATTAAATGTATTTGGGAACTGGGAAGAATCTTATAATGCTTTGCCCAAATTTCTATCCGCACTTAAAAAATTTAATCCAGGGACTATTGTTGAATGGAGCACTCAAAGGCTTCCTGACATGGATCATGTGGAGTTTAGACGTGTTTTTTGGGCTTTTGACCCTTCTATCAAGGGCTTTGAGCATTGTCGACCTGTTATTAGTATTGATGGTACACATTGCGATGGGAGTTGATGGCAACAATCAGATTTTGACACTTGCATTCGCTATTGTTGAAAGTGAATCTTATAGTAGTTGGAATTGGTTTCTTAATCGTGTCAAGAAGCATGTGGTGAAAGAACGTGAAGGTATTTGTCTGTTATCGGATCGCCATATGGGAATCTTAAAGGTGGTTAACGATCACGGATCTCCATGGTTGGAGCCGTATGGTTTTCATAGGTATTTTTTACGTCACTCGCTTAAACAACATTTATATTGAGTTGACTTTCTAAAAGTATTTTTTTCACAGGTATTGTTTGCGGCATTTCGTCAACAACTTTAATGATAAATTTCGAAACTCAAATTTGAAAATGTTAGCTTACCGTGCCGGGAGTCAAAATCAAGTGCGTAAGTTTAACTCAATCATGGAAGAGATTGGTAATCTAAATCCGAAAGCTCGTGAGTAGCTTGAAGGACATCCATTGTCTAAATGGACACTTGCACATGATGGTGGTAAGCGTTATGGAATGCTTACAACAAATATGTCAGAGATATTTAATAGTGTGCTCAAGGGTGCTCGTTACTTTCCTATAACAGCATGTGTCCAACTTACATTCTATAGAGTAGTGCATTACTTTAATGTGCGACGATCTCTTGGACGTGTTGCTCATGCCAATGGAAATTTATTTACTCCCCATGTTGCTGCAAAACAAGCTGCTTCAATGACAAAGGCTAGTGCACATACCATGAGATCATTTAACCGGGAGAAAGGGATTTTTGAACAACGCAAAGAGGAAAAAATGTGCAAGTTGTTAATTTGGAGAAACGAACTTGCACATGTGGTAAGTGGGACATTAACAAATATCCGTGCTCTCATGTATTAAGTGCATGTGCATTTCTTTCTTTGAACAGCTCACAATATGTTGAAAGATATTACTCAATTATAGAGTACTCAGCTACTTGGGCATCTGAGTTTTTCCCACTACCACATGAAGCTTATTGGCCTCAATCATCAATTACATTGCTCCCAAATTCTGAGCTTAAACGGAAAGGAAGAGGTCGTCCTCGTTCAACAAGGCTTCGAAATGGAATGGACATTAAAGAAGGGAAAAAAGCTAACCTTTGTGGAATTTGCAAGAATAGTGGTCATAATCAACAAACATGTCCTTCTAGGCCTAGAAAAAAACACGCGGATGCGTGAGTAGCTTGTTGCAATGATAAGTAAATTTCTATATCAATCAATTTATATATTCTTCTGTTTCTAACATTTGAAAAGATAATATTAGCTACTATTGCTATTATTATTATTTTGATAAAAATGGTTGTTCTCGTAGGTGTCCAAGAAAGCTCTGTCACAACTCGTAATTTCCGGTCATTTTCCAAACCTCGACAATTTACTATTCATAAAATTACTATTCATCGATCACTATTCATCGTTTTACTATTCATCATTTTTGAGGTCAATTTGACATTCCGAGAAATATTCAGAAATTTTACTATTCACTTGACACTATTCATTTCCGAGAGAAAATCACTATTCACGTGTATTACTCATTTCATCGTAAATCTAGTTTACGAGTATTTAAATTCGCGTAACCGTATTGGTTCAGGTGCGAATTCATGCAATATCATTAGGGACATTTCATACGGACTAGAAATAGTCTGCATATCGTCGTTATGGCACTTGCATACTATTCCACTCGTAGGATAATTACACTAATACTTTTGGTATAATTATTTCTATTTAAACGTTAACAAACGATCAATAATGTGACTAACACGTCCGACACTCCCGACTATTATCCCAATGTATTTTTATATTCATTTTAATAATATAAAAATTATAATATTAATTTACCCGGTGTTTTCAAATCAATTGCTACATTTTACGGTCGGAGCTTATAACTCCGTCGGTTTGCGATATTTCAACCCGATCATTATTTTAACTTCCGATTCTCATCAGGAATATTATTTTACAATTTTTATGACTTTATTATGTCCCGGTTAACTTCGTTAAAATTTATTCTTAGTTAACTCGGTACCCGGTATTACCTAAAAACACTAATATACTACCAAATCAACCACTTTCTTACACAAAATCATCCATTTTCTTTCCTACCCTTTGACATTTCCGCCCCCCCCCCCCCCCCTAAGTCTCCTTAAAAGATGGATCATGCTCCCTCTAAGACCATAAAGACCATAAGACTTTCAAGAAAATATATATACTCAAATCTTTACTTCATTTTTATTCATCATTCAAACAACTAGCAAAAACCTCATTTTTCTCTTCTCCTTTTGTGTGTGGATCGGCCTAGATCAAGAAACAAGAACAAACCATAATTTTTCCAAGATCAAGTGATAATCAAGGTTATTTAGTACTTCTTGTTAGGGTTTTGAAGTTTAAACACAAGGTTTTGCAAGTTTTTCATCTCCACTAATCCACTAATCCTTCAAGTAAGTTGTCAAACTCATTTTCAAAATTTCCTCAAGTATCTTTCAATGATCATACAATTTTATTCAAGGTATATATGCATATGTTGATTTATACCACTCTATATATATAATTTTTATAACTTACAAGCCTTAGATATATTATATAGGTGAATCCTTGGTAGATTGTTGTGATGGATGATGTTTAGGAACCCATGACACCCTAAGAAGGTGTATGGTAGGATTAGACTAGTTTTGTGGTGATTGAAAGTTATTTGGTTGAAGTTGAAACAAGTTAGAAACTAGGAAAATCTATTTTTGACACTTTCAAAATGTTGCTGTCCCTTTTTGGCAAACGTGGAAAGATCAGGGGCAAGGGTGTAACTTTTGACCAAAGATTTAGAAAATACCCTCCGATACGAAACTATAGCCGAAAACGGGGATAAAAACGAATTAATAACGAAGGAGATATGATTTTTGTAAATTTAACGACGAAAACTATTTTCTGAAAAACTGCATGTTGTTTGACAGTTTTCGACGGGCAAATATAGGCGTTAAACGTAACCTAGAGGAGCCGAACTACCAAAAATATATTAGTATATACTAAAACGAATCCGTGGATATAAAGAACGAGGAAAATGAGCTTAAAACGACCAAGTTATACGCGTTTTAACATCGTCAAAACTATATATATATATATATTTTGTCACTACTAGAAAATAATATAACTACGTACTAAATGACATATTTTCTAGATTTATTATTCAAGGAGTTTATTTTAACTAACGAAATGCGTACGACTCAAGGTTTATTACGCGACTACTAGACGCTATTTTAAGGTTTTCAAGACGAGGAATATAACACTAACATTTTTATACGATATACTACGACAAGTTATATACTTCTATATTTGGACTTATTTTCCTAATTATGGAAACTATTTTACTTTGACAATAACGAGTATTTCCAAGTCACGAGTGGTATAGGCATCATGTGCATGTGCATTTATTTCATCACGTCATGATCTAAAGTAGATCGTTATTACTCATATTAGGTTGCGGTTAGAGATCGTGCCTCATTTCAGTGTATCCACTTTGTCATCGTAGCTATCGCTCCAGGTGAGTCATAGCCCCTACTATTTTAACTTGTTTTATAACGGTTTTGGGGGAGAATACATGCTCGTTTCCATCTAAATGTATACTTGATTTAATTGGTTTTTGCTACATGCTTAGTCAAACATTTACTTGCTCCATTTATGAATTTCTTACTCATTCGAATGTAGTGTATATTCATTTGCATCACACTTAATCTTTTATCTTCGGACCCAAGTCTTTTCCATTACGATGCACAGTTAACCAAATGAACCAGCTTCACCACTATGTACATACATATCCGAATGTACGGGTCACTTAACCGAATGAACGGGTCACATATCCGAATGTACGGGTCACTTAACCGAATGAACGGGTCACATATCCGAATGTACGGGTAACATAACCAAATTAATTGGTCACATAACCAAATGTATTGGTCAAACTACACTTATCTTTGATTATTGGCCCACATATTACTTTTGTTTCCGTAGACTATAACATATTTGGCGGTGGGTTGTGAACACACAGGTTACAAGTCTCTTATGGCGGGACTTGGAACTGAGTGGATTTACAATGCCTTTGTTGGGCGATCATTTCTCTATAGGCATTATTTGTTTAACAAACTCTATGAACTCACCAACCTCGTGTTGACACTTTAGCATGTATTTTCAGGTTTTAAGCATATGGCACGCTACTGGAGGTTTTGGCAGGGCATGGCATGGTCATAGAAGACTCTGATTATTTATATGGGGACCGTTTTAAACTATTTTAAGGGCCTACTTCCGCACTACTTTTAACGATGTAAATTCAACATTTTTGATTAAACGATTTTATTCTAAATGATTAAAGTGAAAACCATTTTTGTACTTGTGTTGTGATACCGATTGAGTTACACCCCCTCTACATCTATGCTTCCGCTGGACCCGATCTTGGGGGTGTGACAGATTGGTATCAGAGCTTTGGCTATAGCGAACTAAGTGTTTTTAAAACCTAGACTATAGCTACTTTTACGAAAACTTAACCCTATGACTGTCACGTGCCTGCCTGCCAAGATGATGCCTCACTTGTGGTTTGTTGCTGACATATGTGATGAGATTTGTATCTCATTATCTGGTATATTATATTCACTTATTCTAGTTGATTACTATCATTGTCTTTCATATAAGCATGTTCACGTATCATATATGTCACCGCGTTATGTTTTTTCTTGCATAGTTTCATCATTCGACCTCGAGTTTGGTCACCTGCCTTAGTCTTTCAGAACGTCTTGGTATTTGTGAAGGACATAGTCTTAGTATAACTGACCTGAGTATTTCAAAATTCATGGAACCTCGGTAGAATATAGACTGGTCATTTATATTCGACCCGGGATAGTGAGATATAGGCTGCCACCTATGTCTGACTCAGAGATGAATTTTGCAACACTGAGAATGGTTATAATAAAATTCTGTCTGGATTGAATCCCCTACTCAATTTCCAAATGTTTCATTCATGTGTGTGTATACTCTCGTTGTTGGAACCTTCATACTTTTCATCATTTCGTAAACCACCGATTGGAAGCATGTCAGCTAGTCATTTTATTTCATGAACTTTCATATTTATGCACGATACACTTATATCACAGTATTTTCTTTTGTCACAATCTCATTTTGTTGCAGTTGTCACAGTCTCTTCCCTTCTCACCATTACTATCATTTCCTTTCCCCACCCCCATATATATATAAGGAATTAGCTAACACTCTCTAGATTCCGATGTCACTCATCCCTCACTACTCCCTATATTGATAAGTGGATATTATCAATGACCTCCCTAGGAAAGACTTCCCATACCATATATAAGGAGGATCCCTAGGTACATTATGACCATTTAAAACTCAACAGAAATCCCAGGATATCACAAAACCACTCGAGCCACGTCAACGCGTCATATCGCAACATCAACCTTTCATTCTATAATAACCCACGCTCGAACATCTACTACTAGGAAACATCTTAATTATGTCTCACCCTTCTTTTCTCGTTTTGAAGAGCTATGCCGCCAAGGAAAGTTAAAGCTACTCCAACTATGACACCTGCTGCTATTCGGAAATTGGTTAAGGATAGTATCGCTGAAGCTCTAGAGATCGAGAGAGCTGAGGTAGCTGCAAGGGCTGCTGAAACCGCTTTACAGACAGGGACAGATGGACAATCCGATAATAGGCGTGAATGTACTTGGAAAAATTTTAAGATTAGTGATCCCATCAAGTTTAAGGGCACTGAAGGAGCGGTTGCTTTGATTCACTGGTTCGAAAAGACTGAGAATGTGTTCCTCATGTGCAACTGTCCTGATGTCAGCAAGGTAAAATTCGCTACAGGTATGCTTTTGGATGAAGCTATGTCATGGTGGAATTCTTATGCTCAACCGATGGGTATGGAAAATGCCTACAAGCTCACCTGGGAGCAATTCAAGAAATTCATGACTGATAAGTTTCGCCCTCGTACTGAGGTGCAGAAGTTGGAAACAGAGTTTTATAAGCTAGTGACAGCAGGTAATGATATTGAGGCATATATCCGAAGGTTTCAGGAGTTGGCTGTGCTATGTCCAACTATGGTTCCAGATAACGAAAAGCTGCTAGAAAATTTCATCGGTGGACTGCCGTGCAACATCAGTGGGAACGTAATTGCTTCTAAATCAGACACGCTGGAGGAAGCTATCAGAATGTCTCAAAAGCTTATGGCTCAAGTGATGAAGCAAGAAACTACTGTCAACAACAACAACGAAAACAAGAGGAAAAGGGATGACAACCAAGGAGACGATCAAGTATGGCAGCCAAACAAACAACATGAAGTGGTTAGGGCCTACGTTGCGGAGCCAAGTGAAAAGAAAGGATATGCAGGTACTTTACCTAAGTGCAACAAGTGTCAGTTTCATCACAAAGGACCTTGCCCCCACTCAATGTGGAAACTGCCAAAAGGTCGGACACAAAGCCAAGGATTGCAAGACTCCCACCCTCGTAATGCATCAGAAAGTCACGGTAACCTGCCATGAGTGTGGAGTAATTGGACATTTCAAGAGTGAATGCCCAGAGTTGAGGAACCAGAATGGAGGAAGAGTTCGTTGAAGTGCGAAGCTCGTCAGGAAAACAACAACGATGTCAATGTTAAAAAGAGAACTCCTACCTTGTATATAAATAAAACCTAAACTCTCTAGTGTTGTACTTCTTTTTTGTTTAATTCTACGTTCTATCGTATAAGTTTCATGTACTATTAACGAATTCCGATCTAATGAATATTCTATCTTTTATCACCGCAAGCTCCTAGCGATTTCATTAAGATTCTTTGGAACTACACCACTTATCATCGGCAGACCAATGGTCAGGAGTAGAGAACGATTCAAACATAGGGAGATATGCTCAGAGCATAAGTGATTGACTTTAGAAATAGTTGGACTAACCAGTTACCATGAATCAAATTCAGTTGCAACCATAGTTATCGCGCGAGCGTAGAGACTATACCATTTGATGCACTCTATGGTCGAAGTGCCCATATCCATTGACGAATCGAAATTAGAAAATCCCAACTCCCTAGTCTAGTAGACATTCATGAAATAACCAGAAATTTCTTACGAGTCAAGAATCAGATACAAGTTCAATAAGTTGCAAACCCTTAGAATTTCAAGTTAATGGCAAGATTATGCTAAAAGTTTTTCCTAGGAAAGGAATGATACCATTAAGAAAAAAATTTGGGAAGATAAACCCGAGATTCAGACAGTATGGGTCTAGTGGCCTACAGACTTGAAGTCCCATATAGCTCAGTAGCTTACACGATATATATCACCATCTTTTCACCAATACCATTCTAGAGACTTACACAAACTGAACTTCGGGACGAAGTTCCTGTTAGAAGGGAAAACTGTCACAACTCGTAATTTCCGGTCATTTTCCAAACCTCGACAATTTACTATTCACAAAATTACTATTCATCGTTTTACTATTCATCATTTTTGAGGTCAATTTGACATTCCGAGAAATATTCAGAAATTTTACTATTCACTTGACACTATTCATTTCCGAGAGAAAATCACTATTCACGTGCATTACTCATTTCATCGTAAATCTAGTTTACGAGTATTTAAATTCGCGTAACCGTATTGGTTCAGGTGCGAATTCATGCAATATCATTAGGGACATTTCATACGGACTAGAAATAGTCTGCATATCGTCGTTATGGCACTTGCATACTATTCCACTCGTAGGATAATTACACTAATACTTTTGGTATAATTATTTCTATTTAAACGTTAACAAACGATCAATAATGTGACTAACACGTCCGACACTCCCGACTATGATCCCAATGTATTTTTATATTCATTTTAATAATATAAAAATTATAATATTAATTTACCCGGTGTTTTCAAATCAATTGCTACATTTTACGGTCGGAGCTTATAACTCTGTCGGTTTGCGATATTTCAACCCGATCATTATTTTAACTTCCGATTCTCATCAGGAATATTATTTTACAATTTTTATGACTTTATTATGTCCCGGTTAACTTCGTTAACATTTATTCTTAGTTAACTCGGTACCCGGTATTACCTAAAAACACTAATATACTACCAAATCAACCACTTTCTTACACAAAATCATCCATTTTCTTTCCTACCCTTTGACATTTCCGCCCCCCCCCCCCCCCTAAGTCTCCTTAAAAGATGGATCATTCTCCCTCTAAGACCATAAAGACCATAAGACTTTCAAGAAAATATATATACTCAAATCTTTACTTCATTTTTATTCATCATTCAAACAACTAGCAAAAACCTCATTTTTCTCTTCTCCTTTTGTGTGTGGATCGGCCTAGATCAAGAAACAAGAACAAACCATAATTTTTCCAAGATCAAGTGATAATCAAGGTTATTTAGTACTTCTTGTTAGGGTTTTGAAGTTTAAACACAAGGTTTTGCAAGTTTTTCATCTCCACTAATCCACTAATCCTTCAAGTAAGTTTTCAAACTCATTTTCAAAATTTCCTCAAGTATCTTTCAATGATCATACAATTTTATTCAAGGTATATATGCATATGTTGATTTATACCACTCTATATATATACTTTTTATAACTTACAAGCCTTAGATATATTATATAGGTGAATCCTTGGTAGATTGTTGTGATGGATGATGTTTAGGAATCCATGACACCCTAAGAAGGTGTATGGTAGGATTAGACTAGTTTTGTGGTGATTGAAAGTGATTTGGTTTAAGTTGAAACAAGTTAGAAACTAGGAAAATCTATTTTTGACACTTTCAAAATGTTGCTGTCCCTTTTTGGCAAACGTGGAAAGATCAGGGGCAAGGGTGTAACTTTTGACCAAAGATTTAGAAAATACCCTCCGATACGAAACTATAGCCGAAAACGGGGATAAAAACGAGTTAATAACGAAGGAGATATGATTTTTGTAAATTTAACAACGAAAACTATTTTCTGAAAAACTGCATGCTGTTTGACAGTTTTCGACGGGCAAATATAGGCGTTAAACGTAACCTAGAGGAGCCGAACTACCAAAAATATATTAGTATATACTAAAACGAATCCGTGGATATAAAGAACGAGGAAAATGAGCTTAAAACGACCAAGTTATACGCGTTTTAACATCGTCAAAACTATATATATATATATATATATATATATATATATATATATATATATATATATATATATATATATATATATATATATATATATTTTGTCACTACTAGAAAATAATATAACTACGTACTAAATGACATATTTTCTAGATTTATTATTCAATGAGTTTATTTTAACTAACGAAATGCGTACGACTCAAGGTTTATTACGCGACTACTAGACGCTATTTTAAGGTTTTCAAGACGCGGAATATAACACTAACATTTTTATACGATATACTACGACAAGTTATATACTTCTATATTTGGACTTATTTTCCTAATTATGGAAACTATTTTACTTTGACAATAACGAGTATTTCCAAGTCACGAGTGGTATAGGCATCATGTGCATGTGCATTCATTTCATCACGTCATGATCTAAAGTAGATCGTTATTACTCATATTAGGTTGCGGTTAGAGATCGTGCCTCATTTCAGTGTATCCACTTTGTCATCGTAGCTATCGCTCCAGGTGAGTCATAGCCCCTACTATTTTAACTTGTTTTATAACGGTTTTGGGGGAGAATACATGCTCGTTTCCATCTAAATGTATACTTGATTTAATTGGTTTTTGCTACATGCTTAGTCAAACATTTACTTGCTCCATTTATGAATTTCTTACTCATTCGAATGTAGTGTATATTCATTTGCATCACACTTAATCTTTTATCTTCGGACCCAAGTCTTTTCCATTACGATGCACAGTTAACCAAATGAACCAGCTTCACCACTATGTACATACATATCCGAATGTACGGGTCACTTAACCGAATGAACGGGTCACATATTCGAATGTACGGGTAACATAACCAAATGAATTGGTCACATAACCAAATGTATTGGTCAAACTACACTTATCTTTGATTATTGGCCCACATATTACTTTTGTTTCCGTAGACTATAACATATTTGGCAGTGGGTTGTGAACACACAGGTTACAAGTCTCTTATGGCGGGACTTGGAACTGAGTGGATTTACAATGCCTTTGCTGGGCGATCATTTCTCTATAGGCATTATTTGTTTAACAAACTCTATGAACTCACCAACCTCGTGTTGACACTTTAGCATGTATTTTCAGGTTTTAAGCATATGGCACGCTACTGGAGGTTTTGGCAGGGCATGACATGGTCATAGAAGACTCTGATTATTTATATGGGGACCGTTTTAAACTATTTTAAGGGCCTACTTCCGCACTACTTTTAACGATGTAAATTTAACATTTTTGATTAAACGATTTTATTCTAAATGATTAAAGTGAAAACCATTTTTGTACTTGTGTTGTGATACCGATTGAGTTACACCCCCTCTACATGTATGCTTCCGCTGGACCCGATCTTGGGGGTGTGACAAGCTCCTCGAATAGTAAGCTCAATCGTTGGTTTCAAGAAAGTTAGACACGCGACTACTGTATCGAAGTTCAAAACCCCATAAATAAATGCCTTAGAGGCTCATCTATTTTTCTTAGTAACCGACCATCAATGTCGTTTTTTTTTCTTTTCATTTGACACCACCTGCTTACTTATCATGAATTGTTTAATGTATATATTTTTTTTTAGAAAGGCAGCACTATCATAAAAACTTTGTTTAATGTATATTGATGAGACTTATACCAACCTTTAGTGATTTGATTATGTTTTGGAAGTTGTTTTATAAAGAATATTTGATTTTCGTAGTGATCTCTTTATTGTTGATGTTTTTATTTACTTTGGATTGCAACAGCTTTGTGTTTGGCAAGAAATTAAGTAAACAAATCATGTATGGGATGGTTTGAAACAATACATGTGTATGTGCAGACGTTAGGGCTGGGCTTTAAGTTGAAATTTTCAAATATGCTAATATTATTTTAAATATGTTTCAAACTACTCATTTTGTTAATTTTTTTTTGAAATCACAATGGTCAACAAAAAAACTCGAGGAAAATGTGCGTGTTGAGAGTGAAAAAGGTACAAAGTAATCTTTGAAACTTTTTTTGTTTAAGCTTATTTATTCAAAGTGTGTGTGTTGTAGTCTTACATAACGGTTTTCATCAAATTTCCCTATATGAAATTGGCCGTTTCTTTTAAGTAGATGATCCATCAAGGACAACATTCTCATTGTTGGTTATTTTGCGGTTAGTAAGAGACAAAGAAACAATGTATAGTATCTCCATGGTCATCATAAAATATAAATTAACATGGCTCAACTCTATTCGTATTCACAACACAGCTTTTGTATCGCTATGATAAAGTTGTTTATATAATCTTGGTTTCAATAAAGGCACTAAGCATATTAAGAATGACAACTATTGTGTACTTATGTATTGTACGGAGCCGTTATCTATTTTTCACAATCAAAACGTTCCCAAGGCTTTGTGTATGAAATGCAGGTTGGTACTTCTGGTCGAATGGGGCAAGCAAACAAAAAAAAATACTAGACTTAAGACAGCTAAAGTAAAAAGGTCAAACATGTCCGAATGAATTCAAAATGCACGTAACTTCTTAACGTCGTTTTTTGAAAGTAAATTACGTAACTTTCTTGATACTACGTAGGGGAGCCTGGCTCCACTTTCAGCGGCAAGGCAATCTTGAAAGAGGATTTGCCAGCAGCAAACCATCCTCATGTAGTCATGTATGGGGGTATTTTTGGAGATAAATTGAGGGATTGAGAGTGTTGCTAACTCGTTTGGGAAGGTAATGAAAAGGGAGTAAGCGGACGTCTTGCTAATGTGGAGGGGAAGGCAGGAAAAGGGAGTAAGCGGACGTCGTGCTAATGTGGAGTTCTGGCAAACCTGGTAAGGAGGTTTGCACACCCTCTGCCCTAATTGTTTGTGGGTCAACGTCCGTCTGTAATGCTAAATATTTTAACTTATTTACTTGTTACCCCGCTCAACCTGCCTATTTTTCTACAACACAATATAATTGAAAAATACAAATTTAACCACCCTAAGAAACATTTAACAGGCACACCCAAAGACATAAAGGAATGAGCATGCGACAGATAGAGGTGCATAACAATTTTGAAAACTCTCAGCTATGGTATTCGCTATTCTTATTTTGCGCCTGAAATTGCTTAATTACAAGTGGTTAGCAATCTAAAGAAATTCTCGAATGATATCCAATTTACACTAGCAAACTATGTTGCATATAAGCTATGACGAATGTGATTGTAAGCTAAGACGCTTTTGTCTCTCGAGCGGAAGTTTTTCAAGTTGAATATTACCATTCTCAGAGTCCAAAACATCTCCAATGTTCTCTTCGTCTTCAAGATCTTTTAGAGCTTTTTTAGCATAAACTGTAAAACCTACAGTCATAGCTATTGCAATGACTAAGGATATACCGTTGTATATAATTTCCACTGGAGTTAATTGGTGGTTTCTGTACTGGACATCTGCAAATGTCCTTATTAGCCGCCCACTGCGCAAATATATAAACAATAAGTCAAGAGAAGTGCGGTAAAACTTGAGATATTACAGAGTTAACCGTATAAAAAGATATCCATCCTTGTTATCACCCCTATAAAAGCCCTGAAAATTCTGAAAAAAATGATGATTTCCAAAGATACCACGTCATCTGCCAGTCAGCATTTATGTTGACATAGCAACGCTATAACTTACATCAAATTTTTTGAAAGTTGAGGTTTAAAAGGGTTGAAACCAAAGATGGCTTAGAAGATTGAATCAAATTTGGTTATTTTTTTATGTGATGAGCTATTAAACAACTGCACAAAATAGACAAGTACAGAATTCGAGTAGAACCTATAGATATAAATGAAGGCTTCTGGAATCATTCCTGCAATCGATCCACACAAATAAGGCCAGAATCTCATATTTGTCACTACAATCGCATAGTTGAATATTGTGTACGGAAATGGTGAAATCCTAAAGAGTGCAACAACCCGGAATTGCTGGAACCCATTTCCTTCCCCGGCCAATCTAATCATTGCAGCTGTCTGTGGCCATTTCTTTAACCATTGCTGCAAATAACATAAGAAATTGAAAGAATGGGTTATAGATTTATAGAGAATGGATGAAATAAATAAATCACAAAAGTAATCAACAGTTTCCAATCTCTTTTAGCCTATTATACAAAGATCAAGGTGCATTTTAGACGTGTAAAAGTATGAAGGAAGATGTTCCACAATAACTCAGCTCTGAAGGAGTATCAGCTTAATGGGGATGTTTGGATGCGTATTTTATGAAGTGATTATATGATATTAACTAATCCGATCTAGAAAATCATATGTAATGACACCATTTCATGTTAATTAAAAGATTTTACTACAAAATGAAACATTTCGTAAATTGGTTGTACTTAACTGTTTTTTTCAAATAATACATTTTACCGGGGTAGTTACCCTTTTAACCAAAAAAAAAAAAAAAAAAAAAAAAAAAAAAAAAAAACTCTTAGATAAACAGTTTTGTTGCAGCATGAATAATAAATCCTGTTCATCCAGACATTAAGATCTGATCAAGATAATCATTTCCAGAACACCAACCCAAACACCCTCATAACTTGTTGCTGCAAGTTTCATCATACTTTATATCAATAAAAAACTCACATGGATGCGATCACGGAAGAGCAGACCAATGAGATATGGCAAAATCATCCCAATGGTTGTCCCAACCATGATTATTACAAACCCAAGACCATAACCAAATATCATCCCCGCAAGCCACATGGATGGACCAGAAGGAATTAGCAATACAGGAAAAAATGCCAAAGAGGCCACAAGAATTAGTGCAAGAACTGGACGCCCAAAGGCAGTGGCCTCCCATTGCAACATTGGTAGAAGAACCTGCAACAATATCACAAAACCAAACATTTTTAACATGCATATTACAATCACAGAAAGAGAATATCAATGTATGCGTTTCCTTTTCAACACCATACAAAGACTTCCTCCCACATGGGGTGTTGCTAATATCATATAGAATGCCAATGAGCAAAAAAAAGGCCAGGCAGCTTAAGTAACAGGTCAAAATGAGTAAATTTTCATACGGGTCAGTTGGGTCTACGTTGACCCACTGCAACTTTGTTGTCCCCTTTTTTCATGAACATCATACATAGCTAACGTATGAAGTACGATTTAAAATCTAAACTCTAGTAAAATAACAATCTACTGTTTTTATATAAAAATTAAGAAAGCTGTAAACATTTGAAAACACATTGGGCTATTTTCAACCTATTTCATTTCCGGTTGAGTTCAAAAATCATATACCAATTTGATTCGTTGGAGCTAAATGATAACCATTTATAAGTAATTTAGACACCCCTATAGCCTACCATATCTTTTACTTCTGATTTTATCCCTGCTTTAGTTCTAACACGCTGTATGGCAGTATGCTCATTGTAGGTTACTGACTTATGAAGGGTGGCTTCTAACATTGAATGCCCGATATTACTTCTCAATTTACATCCTTAATCTATTTCTGGTTCTCTTGTATTTAATCCTCTAAAGTTACAGCATTTAAGCTTTTGCAAGGGAAAAATACCTTAATATTACTTGGCAGCAGGGTAAAGAACTACTGGATAAAAGAATCTATAGTTATAACTAGATCATCCACAAAAATAACAACAGAAACATATATATCAAGAGCATGATATCTCATCTACTACTAAAGAGAAATGTTTAGGAGGCTTGAACATGTGCCTAATTTTGCGCCTAAAAACGTGTGTCACTGTTTTATGGTTTGTGAAGAAGTGGGTCACCTAGCTGCAACCAACACAACGGTGTAACGCTAACATAACAATAGCAATGTGATTATATAAAGTGATACATGTAAAAAATACTGGCATGATTACAAATTATGAGCTTGTTGATTTATGAAAGGCCATTATTATGATGAATATAAAGCTTAATATCGATATATGCATTGAGTATTTACCAGAACCCATTCACCAGTATTAATGAAAAAATGTTAGCCCGACAAAACGATGGAAAATGCTATGAGAGATGAAGTGAGACATACCTTCTCAAACATAAACGGAACACCCCATTTCAAAAAAACAGCCGAAACTACAATAGCTACAATGGTCAGTATGACAGTCTTGATCCACCATTTCAAGGACCGATGATTACTCCTTTCTATTTGAGGTTCGGCTTCCACCGTGATTCTTTCATTAGATATAACCAACCTCACATGTTCGCCATCTGCTTGAGATGACATCTTTGCTAATAAATCCACAATCTCTATCAAACACAATACACTTTATCAGCATACGATAAATAACCACTAACTTCAGATTCTGTTACACGCACATGACTACTTCTCGAAAGTGTTTTACTCAAACCTCTTATATACCGATATTCAGAAAGTTAGTATGTTTTTACAAAAAGTTTTCACCTAAGTAGTTATAGTTATTATTGGAAAAGGACCCGGTAACGCAACCCATAAATTAAATACACATGTTGCAGAAAATCATCATAACTTTTACTTGCTTGCTTACATATTAAGTTAGATTAGAAAAGCATTTAAACCTAAAATTATAAATAAATAAATAAAAAATTGTCACTACTTCTAAAATCATACCTAAATTAGTACTATTAGGTATCAGGTACTCCAACAACAACAACAAGAAAAAAAAAAAAAAAAAAAAGATTTGTTAAGCTTAAATCAATTAAAGCTTATTAGCTTAGTAGATGATAGATCAAAAATACACACAACCAAAAGTAACACCATAAGAACAAAAAACAATTAAAAGGGTTTTAAGAAAACATACAAAGATGTCACTGGCAGCAATTTCTGTAAGGTTTCTCTCTCTAGAAAACACCTTTTTTGTATTGTTTCTCTCTCTAGAAATTGAAATTGAAATTGGTGAAGAGGGTTTTGGGGTTTGATTTTTAATTAAAGTAAACGTGTGATGAAAAAGTAAGTTGAATAGAATAGAGGTGGCAGCCAAAGCCACTCTAATCTATACAAAGCTTTTAAGTTTAGTTGTTAAGAAGGGTTAGTTTTGAATTTTGAATTTTATTGATTATATCGTCACCAAAGTGGAAATTTACACCAGGACGCCATCTATGAAGAAGCATAAAAGAATATTTGCCACGCTTTCATTTTTTATTTTTTATTTTTAATGATATTAGTCAATTTTGATAAAACCTACAGTAATTAAGATATGGTTGATTCTTTTCGAATTGCAAAGCTTTTACGGTACACGTACGTGTTGAACAAGTGGTCCTCAAATTAATCACATTCACTTAAGCGTCATATCATCATTTAACATTTTTAAACTCACTGTCAAACAGATAAAATAATTTATACATGCTGCCTTCACCACCAAGCCATATCAAAAAGAGGTGGATTACGCATAAGAAATAGGTGTTGTAATAGGTAGACCACCAACTATTACTTCTAGTCTAAGGGTCTATTTGTTTAATTTTTTCATTAAATCATGTTAATTAACAGATGACTTAATGCAAACAACATTAGTTTTATTACTTAATATTTTTAGTCATCTTTCTCTATTAAGTTACAAACAAACAGTTTTCATATGACGTAATTAATTCAGTTTTTTTCATATTAAGTCAATTAAGTCGCAATCAAACACCCCCTAAGAAACTTCCTAATAGCATCTAACAAGTTTGGGTAAAAAATGCGTTAATTTTTTTTCCCCTATCACTAAAAGGTGGTGCTTTGGAGCGTTTGTTTCTTTCTTTTAGTCGGTAAGAGCATCTGGTATCATGACATTTGAGGTGAGTCAAAGCTTAACATTTTTGAGTTAAGGGGAAGTCATGATACCGCCATAGTGAGTTAAGGTCAAGCATTAACCATTGAGTTAACCCTTTAACGTGCGTTAAAGGCAACATTCAAAAAAATAAATAAATAAATAAATAAAATTATTTATGCCCCTAGATGAAGGGGTGTTTTTGTAAATTGTTGTTGAGTCATGGTTGAGTTACGATAAGGGTTTTTTTTTTTATGTTAAAATATTAAAACTGATGTGACGCTAATATGATATTGAGTTAATGTTTAACTCAAAGGCATAATACCGCATGCTCTAAGAGGCAAAGCCTTCTAATGTGAAAATGATGTCTTGTCACATGATTTAACTTTTTCTGTTTATCATGTTTCTTTTCATATGTTGCTTTATAACTTTTTTTTTTTTTTTTTTTTTTTTTTTTTTTTTTTTTACTTTTCATTTCATATTGAAGTACGTTAAAATAAAATAACAGTATATTATTTTGTTAAATAAAAAATGTACAATATGTCAATAATTAGGGTGGCGATTCGTGTTGTGATCGTATTAATATGTTCGGTTGGCCAATTCATGTATTTAAACCATAAACCGACCTATTTAGTTAAATGTGTCGACCACCCATTTAGCCTCCATCTTAACTCATTTATTATTGTGTTGGCAAATCAAATATAAAATATCTAAAACAACAAACACAACCTAAGCTTGCCCCAAAGCGTGCTTGTTCACGTTCGGCCATAAAAACCACATTCTAAAAAATTGTGTACGTATACCTTTTCATACCTAGTTACCTACTTACCTAGAAAGATACGATGCCTAGAAAGATATTAATTACTCTTTCTCTTTGGATAAGTGGACTGGACTATTGTTGTGACACAACTCCATTGGGTTTTAATATATTATATGCTTAATGGGCTAATATATACATACTCCACCACTCATAGACTTGTCCTCTCTTCAGACGTGAATCGTGATAACCTTTTGTTCTCACAAAACTTGATATGGTTGTTTCAACTTTCGACAACTTAGAAGTTATAACAGTTCAATTTTGAGATAATAGCAAATTCAAATATTCTGAAAACAGTTCAATTTAGATCCTAAATTTTTTAAAAATCCAATATACAAATCCTGATAACTAATATTTTTATTTAGGAAAAAAAAAAAAAAAAAAAAAAAAAAAAAAAAAAAACACCTCACTTTTTTCTTATCATTTTGTTAAGATTAAATATCTCACAAACCATTAATAGTTACACGAAAAAATAATACGACAATTAAATCATCTTTCTACATAAGAGCATTTCTATATATTTTCGATGAACTTTTTTTCTGACTTTGTTTTATAGTGTTGAAATTTATGATGGAAAAAATCATATATGATTTGTTATTTTAATATGAAATGTGATTTTATGAAATCATATGTGGTTTGTGAAATTACATGTGATTTCTAAAATAAAAAATTACATGTAATTTTTTTCTCACGTAAATTTTAACACTAAAAAAACCCAAAAAAATAAAATTCGTCGAAATTATATCGAATTGCCCATATATTGAAAGATAAAAAAGTTCTCATTACGATAGTATATCTTTCGTCGTTTAACGATTTATTGTTTGTAAGATATTTTATTTAAAAAAATGTATCTTTTTAGTTCTAATAAAAAATAAGTGACTGGGAATTTGTATATTTATAGAATTTGAAATATATATTAAAAGGGACGTGATTTGCACACTTCACCCAAATCCAAGTCTAATCCAGATGTGAATGCGCTTCTAATCATCGGGGTAGTCCACTAACACTCCTATGCACTCTTCACCCAAACCCAACTTCCAACCTAAAACCTGCCGCAGGAAAAGAAATGCGGCTGAGCTTAAAAAGCCCAGTGAACAGATATATACAACAAAAGAACAATCGAAACATATATAAGTATAAGAAAAGGGAATCATAAGTTCCTGCTGCAAAAGAATATCATTTGTCAAATGAATAAGAGATCAACGTACAACTGAATGAATATCATAAGTCAATAGAATGAAGAATATGAAGAGTCGAATAGTAATAACCAAACGGAGTGAGAAGTATCATAAGGATGGCATAATGTATCACAAGTCAAAGGGAAACGAAACATCAAAAGATATAAGCATAATCATAGGATAAATAATAAGCACGTATCAACAAAGGCATGTCTACCATAGCCACTCGAATATACATAGCGAAATATAGGAAAGCCACGAGCCGACCTACCCGAGCCACTCGAATAGGTCTCGAAATCACATAATCACATACCAAAGGGTACGGAGAGGGGAGACCTCTAGGTACCACATGGAGTCGATCACACTCCCAAAGGTGAATGAGGAACAGAGCACGTACAGCCATTACACTACAAAATCTTACCAAAACGAAACAAAGCCTAGTATGCATCCATACGCCTACATGCAAAACAAAATCATATATATATCATGCTCGCACGACAGGTATACAAATATATCAAAATGGCCAAGAGTACTCATATAATATCATATCGAAATGGGGACGCCGTGGATCAATCACACCTCCACAGAAAGTGTCATGCCATTGGTGCCTCAATGACATGGCCATGGTGCATCAATGACATGACCATGGTACCTCCATGACTAGTTAGTAAACTCGGGCATAAGAACGAAACGAAACACATCATATCATATCATCATAGCATATCAAACGAATCATATCAAGGTATCATGTTAAACGAATCATATCAAAGGGTCCTAACAAAGGATCATATCAAACGAATCATAACAAAGGATTATATCAAACGAATCATAGCGAAGCATACGAATCAAAATCAAGGAACAAAAAGTCATGATAGAGAACACCTTTACTGAAAAAGGGTAGAATATTTGTACCTTAAACCTCCAACGAAACCAATAACATAAGAATAGGAAGTCACTCCTTCTTCAGCTAATCTACATTAATTAATGATCGGCTTAATATTAATAATTTATTTTAAATCAGATTACTCATTTTAGTCGGTTTTCCATTTTTAGTAACTTTCCATTTACAACAGCTCCCCGATTTAGCAAGATTTCTCGAATTAGTAACTTTTCCATATCTAGTAAGTTGCCAGAAATTTATAACTTCGGTTCACAATTATTAAATAATCGACTTAGGGTTCACAAATGGTATTAGGTTAACATATGTCTAAAAGTATCCACACTAATGTTTCAAAGGTAATTAAAGCCAAAACACATTATTAAGGTTACGCTAAACCAAAACCTTAACTTAAGTTGTATTTCAGATTTTTATCACGTTTAGGTTCATTTTCTTATTAATTTAAAGGCATATCAAAAGAGCTCAAATAATTCTGAGAAAATTCTCAGGTGTTCCCATATCAGTTAGGTAAGTTCACCAATGTTTGCAAATTTTATTTCAAAACATAAGTATGTTTTAAAAATTCATCTTTCTAGACCTGCCCAAAAAATTAACTGCACATACATGCAGAAAGTTTGCTTTGGGTTAGCCCATTTATACAATATCTATGAAAATTCCAGGAAGTTACACATAACCTATATTTAACTCCTGTAAAAGGAGACCTTCTAACACATTATGGTTTGGAAACTAAAAATCAAAAACTCCTACTGATTTCCCGACCTCCAATGGCTTTAAGGCTTTGATATTCAGAAAGTACACATTTTGAACTTAGTTTTAGAGTCAAGAAACCTGTGAAAACCTATGTTGGATCGATATACTCTGACCAAACTACCTTGTAGCTTGTAAGGTTTTAACAATCTTGAATGATTCAAAACAGTTTATATTGAAACACTGATATAACGTTGTAAAGTATGCGGAATTTACTAACACAAAGCTAAGAAGGACTTTGTTTATATTAAAACAACTCTTAAACCTGCTTCTCTAAATACAGGTTCACTAAACAATCCCTAACTTCTCTAAAATCATTTTTGTAAAACTCTAAGACTCTTAGAAAACTTCGTATGACTTCGTCTAAAACTTGTATATCTAATACCATCATAAGGCTCCTTCTATAGATAACCTTAAGTTGGTTTACATTATCTACTTGAACGACAAGTAATTATCCCTAACTAATTCTAGAATATTTATACAATATTACATAATAATCCTTTAATCAATATTGCACTTAAGTCCTTGTTAATCGAAGTACTTTGAATAATCTTCAATAAGTAGCAGTACTTTGACCTTGATCAGCACGTTGACTATTAAGCAGTACTTTGACATAGCAGTACTTTGACTTTCTAGTAGTACTTAGATCTTCATATCCCAACAATCCTCTCCTAACTTGAACTCCACTTGCTTGATTTCAAGTTTCTTTGCTTTCTTTGATCTTCAATATCTTTATCATTCAGGAAGATTGTTTCTTTATCTCTTTTCAATCTTGTATGTCAAAGTGCTCTTGATCATCTTATCAGTAACTCAACAACATTTTGACAAAGTGTACATCAAATCTTTTAAAGTTTCATACTGTTCTCATCACTTCCAGATGTGTAACCTTCTGTGAGAGGTGAATCATTGAACTTTTAATGGATTTTGATGTCTCTTTACCAAAGCCATTAACTCTGGAGTAGCCAATGTTTAAGTTAGAACAACCATGGTAAATTGATAACCATATGATTTTTAGCAAATCATCAGCTATCAACGGATTTGAGTAGTCTTTACCAATAGCCATTTGCTTTTGGACTAGTTAGTTCTTTGATCTCAACCATGGTGAACTAATTACCATAAATGGATTTTCCACAGCCTTTACCACAAGCCATTTTCTTGTGGGCTAGTCAACTCTTCACTTTTCCAGATATGGTGAGTTGAAAACCATACAAATTTTTAGTAAATTGTCAACTAAAAACGGATTTGATTATCACATCAGAGCCGTACCCTCATGATGAGTCAAACTCTTTCTTGTCTGTTAAATATGGTGAGTTGATTACCATTTGCTGTGCAGTACAAGTACTAACACCATGTTTTATCCTTCAAATCCTTTTGTTTTTATCATCTTAAACATCAAAAACTTTTATTTTATTTTACAAAGGACTTATACTGGTTTTATGTAGTAAGCAGTACTTTGGTAAAGTACTGTTTGTCTTGCAGTACTTTGAGAAAAATAATTATTATTCAAAACAGATCATACCAGTACTTGTGCAATATTATTCTTCTGATTTAGTCCACCTGATAAATAGCTTAATCACCATAAAAGCTACTTCAGTTTCATCTTTAGCTCCATTCCATGATCCAACATCCTGATCATAAGTTCTCTTATCAGAGGATATCTTCTTTCAGCTAACATGTGAATCATGGTACTATCTTCCATCTCAAGTGAATGAACTCCTGATGACTCAAAGAATCTCCATCTTGTTATCTCCCAGTTTTCTTGATCATTCCACAGAGTATCATTACTTGTTTCTTCTGTTTCCCAGATGGTTATCTGTTAGGAATACAAATATTCCTGTAAAAGTCTCGGTCACCTGATTATTGTAATAGCATTAAGTTAGCTCGTAGTTAGTTTATATATTAGTTAGTTAGTATTAGTTTAAGTAACACCGTGGAAGAAGGACGGGTCTTCACCCACTGTATGCCTGGTCCACAGCCCGGGTGTGGGCGTTTATGTTGTAAGTATAAGTACCCCTCTCCACATGTGGAGAGGGTTGGACCTTTCACAACCTTAATCTAATATCTCTATTTCTCTCTCTAGGTTCCACTCTCTCTTCTTCTTCTATATCACATTCAACGCCACACAAACCACAAGCAAATCATGTTTCCAACTTGATTAGTATTCTACAATTTTTATCAAGAGCCAAGGTTTCATCTTAGGGCCTTGTAGAATCGGATTTGATGTGGTTTTGTGTAGTTTTGTGAGTTTGTAGTCACTTTCTTGTAAAACATCTTGGTTTGATATTTCTAGTGTTATTAGACATGTTAGTGATGTACTTTTATGATCATTGGTGTTAGTAGAACATTGTGTTTCAGTTGGTTATACCATATCTTTAATCTATTTGAAGTTTGGATTAGTTTTTGGGTGTATTTCATAGTTGCGGTTAAGTCTACTGTTGCATTGCTTGTCTGCGTTTAGTTCCTGATCTCTGTGGTTAGTTTGACTGCGATTACCATTTTGGGAATACAAACTAATCGCAAGGAAAGTGACAGTTTTGGACTTTTGTCTCTACGTTTAGCTCCTGCGGTTAAGTGGTCTGCGGTTAGTTCATTATGTTTAGCTCCTGCGGTTAGTTCATTATGCTTAGATTTATGCGGTTAAGTGGTTTGCGATTAAGTGGTTAGCCTTACTTGCGGTTTGACTATTCTGCGGTTTGCTTAGTTTGCGGTTGGATTATTCTGTGGTTTGCTACATTCTGCGGTTAGCGTCTTGCGGTCATCGTTCATTGTGGTTAACTTGTCTGAGGTTCATTATTCCTGCGGTTTGGTTAAATTGCGGTTAACTATCCCTGCGACTTGTGTACTTCATTGCGAGTATCTCCTACTCAGTGGTTTGGTAGTTTCAATTTTGTGATGTCGACATCTTCAGATGACATTCAAGCTGCTGGGTCCGACACCCGACCTCCGATGTTAGACAGAACTGACTATGAATCATGGGCCAAAGGATTCATCTCTATTGTATGGGTAAGGAAAATGGAGTCAACATTTTGAAATTCATCGATGAGAGACCCTTTCAAATGGGTACTACTAGAGACACGGTCGCAGCAACTGATCAACAACCGGCTGTAGTTGGTCCAGATAGACCTCGCACTTACAATGAGCTTTCGGATGAAGAAAAGAAACGCTATGATGCTGACATCAGAGCATCGAATATTGTCATTCAAGGGCTCCCCAAAGATGTCTACAAACTTATCAACTACAACACTAAAGCCAAGGCTGTCTGGGATAATGTGAAAATGCTTCTTGCGGGGTCTGAGTTAACTAAAGAAGATCGGGAGTCTCAGCTTTACGATGAATTTGAGCATTTCAAAATGAACCCAGGTGAAAGCATCACTGACTATTACGTCAAATTTCACAAGCTGGTCAATGATATGAGAGCCATCAAAATGACAATGCCCAATATTCAGCTTAATTCCAAATTCGTGAATAACATGGCACCAGAATGGGATTGGTTTGTTACAGCTGTTAAGCTCAACAAAGGTTTCAAGCATACTAATTATGAACAACTCTATGCATATCTCCAACAACATGAGAAACATGCTGCTTATAATCGGTTAATGCGAGAAAAGCTCAATCCGTCAACATCAAATGAATCTCTTGCCTTTGTCTCTAATGTTCAACAACTTACCCAAAATTCAAATGATCAATCTCAACCATTACAACCGTCTTCCAGGTCTACACCAACAAATGGTCAATCATCAACTCCCTCACCATCTGCTTTGAACACACAACTGGATTTTGGGTATTCTCACACTGACATGATGATTGATAATCTCTCCAACCAAGTTTCCTTACTGGTTCAACAGTTTAGGGCTGCACTTCCATCAACTAATAACCAACTTAGAACCTCGTCTAATCCACGTAATCAGGCAGTGATAGAAGATGGTAGGGTGGTGGTGCAGAATGTGCAGGGAAGACAAAACTTCAATCAAAGAAATGCTGGTAGAGAAAATGGGCAGTACAGAGTTGGGAATGCTCTTCAAGTACAAGCTAAGCAGCCTAAGTGTTATAACTGCAGAGGGTTGGGCCATATAGCTAGGAATTGCACTCTCCCAAAGCGTCCTCAAAACTCTGAGTACTTCAAGGACAAGATGTTGCTGATGTAGGCGCAAGAGAATGGGACGGTGTTGGATGAAGAAGCTCTGTTTTTTTTTGCTGGTAATGACGGGAACACGTTTGATGCTGATGTGGATGATCAGCCTGTTCAGGACATGGCTCTTAATGATCCGAATATCTTTCAAGTTGAAGAATGTGATGCATTTGAGTCAGATGTAGATGATGAACCTACAGCTCAAACCATCTTCATGGCTAATCTGTCGGCAACTACATCCTCTCCTCAACATTCTGATTCCTCCATCACATCTGCTATTTCTGAGGTACCAACGTCACTTAATCCTGATCTGAATACTCTTACAAGTTCACAGGGGGTGTGTGACTCTGTACAACTCAAGAATATTGTCAACACAGACACTACTAATATGGGAAATACCAATAATATCCCATATGAAATGTATGTGAATGACAATAGACTGCCAGTTGTACCAAGTGACACGCCGTCTGTTGATCCTTGTGAACATGAGTTACATGAGCACACGATATACAACCCTGATGATTCCTTGATTACTAGAGTTAACATCCTTAAGGATCAAGTTAATATATATGAACAACGTGCTAAATTTGAGCTTAATGAACGTGAGCAGAAAATGGAATGGCAAATGCGTACTTACATATCTGAAAACAATTCCAAACAAGAAACATTGAAAAGGGAGTTAGTTTCTTTAAAAAAACAGTTGGATCAAACTGTCAAACAAAAACAAGAATTTCAAAAAGGTTTGACTTGTAGGGATCTATACCTTGATAGATCACGAGCCAATGGATCGTTAGCCAACTAATGTAATCACTAGCTAGACTAAGTTAGATAATCTATGTGAATTTGTAATTATGCGAAATATAAAAACAAACGTATACTAAACTTGATCCTCAATGGATCTTTTATAAAACTTCGTACTAAAAACTTGTGTCTATTACAATGACCTAGGGTTCCTTATATACTAGTGGAAACCCTAACCTTTCTTACAAGAAACGAATAATGAAAAACTAATAAAAGATATTCTACATATCTTGTCCTAAAATACATAAGTTATATCCACGGTTAAACTCTATCCGTAGGATCTATATTCATCCGCAGAAACCAGTTATCAGCAGAAAGTCAGTAAGCCTTCCGCAGAATCCTGTCAGCAGTATCTGTCAGCAGTATCTTCAACAATTCCTTACAATCCTCCCCTAATCTTGAATTTGACACAGTTAAGTTCAAGATTTCTGTAGAGATCGCCAATAGTATAAACCAGAGGATTGAAAAGAAACATCAACAGCAAAGAATCTTCATAAGTATAATCTCTATGATCATCAAACAAGTAGAAAGCACCATTCTTTGCAGCAACACAAGACTAAAGGTACATCAAAACATAGAAGTTTCATACTATTCTCATCACATCCAGGTGTGTTAACTCCTGTGAGAGGTGAATCATTGAAAATTAATGGATTTGATGTCTCTTTACCAATAGCCATCACTACTGGAGTAGCCAAGTGTTCAAAGGTACACTGATAACCACATGATTTTTAGCAAATCATCAGCTATAAACGGATTTGATATGTCTTTACCTGTAGCCGTTTGCTCAGGACTAGTCAATTATTGATGAATTATCATCTTGGTCAATTGAATACCAAATATGGTTTTCCACTGCCTTTACCACAAGCCATATACATGTGGGCTAGCCAATTATTTGGAATCCATAAAGGAAAAATCCATGGTCAATTGACAACCATTTCAACTACTCAGCAACAAAGCATGGGTGAGTTGAAAACCCTATGATTTTGAGCAAACCATTACAGCTATCAACAGATTTGATGAGTCTTTACCAAAGCTGTACCCTGTGGACTAGCCAACTTTTTGATGGAATAGTCAACATCAGGCAAGTTGATGACCAGAAAGAGTGTGATAAGAATCAACACCAAACCTGCATACAACATACACAAAACTAAACAAAAATGTTAGTTAGTTTTTTTTTTTTTTTTTTTTTTTTTTTTTTTTTTTTTTTATACTAAAAATAAATAATATACAACAAAATACACTACCAAGAACAACTCATTGCAGATAGGAATCCATCTGAATACCATGCTTGGTTGCTAACTCCTTCTTAGTCAAAATACTTCTTCTGATGAACCTGACTAATTGTTCAGCAAGATGAAGATCAGTGGCAGTCATATCTAAAGGAACAGATAGCTTTGCTTCCAGCATGAGAGTCATAACTTCCTTGGTGATTGGATAGAGAACATCAGCCCAGCAATATAAAGTCTTTCCAGTGGTTGTAACAATCATGTGAACATTAGGAAGGGGAAAGAACTGCCAATAGTCAACTACCCATGTACTTTGACCTTTCCATGCTTGAAACCTTATACCAGAATGACCTTTATAAGAATCACATAGAATCTGCAAATCACCCATCAAATATAACCCAATATCATCAGGAGAATGAGTTTTATAATACTCAGTAACCCAATCATAAAGTGAAAGAAGATCTTGTTTGTCCACCATATGTAAAATTTGACTCAGAAATAAGAATGTCTTGGTAGATCCATCTTGTCTAGTAATGACATTCACTTGACCAAGCTCAGAGTCAACAACTTCCCACTTCACAATTTTCTCCCATACAACAGGATCTTGACCATCATCAGGAGCATAATCAAGAAAAGTTGTGCTATCTTCCAAGGGAATATCTTTTGGAGCCTTTCTCTTGATAGCTCTAGTCTTTCTCCTAGTACCAGTAACAGGAATGGAGGGACCCTCAGCTGATTCTTGTTTAGGCACTAGATTGGAAATATCAGCAGGAACATCTGCAGAATCATCATCATCAGGTACATCAATTGGAGTATCTTCTGAAGCATCATTGGTAACATGTGGAGCTTCAGTGGTATCAGGACGAGCATCAGAAGTATCAACTGCCTGATCATCATGAAAAGATCCAATAGATTCAGCAGATTGAGCAGCAGGATCATGAATCTTTGCTTTCTTAGCTGGAGGTTCATCCAAAAGTCTTCCTCTAAACTCCAACACATCTTGAACCATTATACCAGAGGAATGATGATTAGAAATAATCTTGTCATAGTAATGGGTCAACTGCTGATCTGAAAATCCCCAGACCTTCTTTTGAGTCCAGCCTGACCCAAACATAGAACAGCCCTGATTTTTCACAAAAGTCCTCATATATTGCTTGATTTCATTCTTTGTCCAAGGTCTTTCTTTTTGATATTTAGCTTTAATTTCTGCCTTCTGTTGTCTCAGCAATCTTCCTCTTTCAGCCATCAGCTGAGCAAAATCTGGATTATCAACACCAATCTCAGATTGACCCAAATTAGGCTTGAAAGCAGCCTGTTCAGCCAAATTCTCCCACTGTTCAGCAGTAAGATTCCTAGCTATTTCATCAAGCTCCTTCTTTCTTTCAGCAGGCAAAATTGTAGTGTATTGAGGTCCCATCTTGTCCAAATCAGCTTGAATTTTCTGAGCCAATGCTTCTGATGCTTTCAAATCCAATGCCTCTTTAGTAACTGCAGCATCCTCTTTAGCTTGCATATGTGCAGCAACATTCTCACTAATTTTCTCATAAGCAAGTTCCTCCTTAGATTTGACTCTAGAGGGAATGTCTTGATCAACCAAAATAGACTTTCCTTTATCTTGCTTCTGAGGATGAACAAAAGTCTGATCATGAACATCATATTGAAGATCAGCTGGAATATCTACTGAAGTAGAAAACTTCTTATCAGTAGAATGTTTCCTTCGGACATAATGAGCAACACCAGGAGAATGCTTGGCACTGGAATCTGGAAGAACACTTGCATCAGTAGCATGAGTAACATCAGCAGTTTGAGCAACAGATGGCTCAGGTCTAATATCAGCATTCTTCTGAACACTCTCCAAAGTAGTAGCAGCAAGAAGTTCAAGGCCTTCTAGGTCAATATTGTCAGAAGCTTTAGTAGACTCCTCATCTGAGTCATACACCACACCTTTTCTTTTTCCTTGCTTCAGCTTACCCTCCAACTTCTTAACTCTTCCAACTAAAGTTAACACAGCTTTGCTAAGATTCTTTTTAGTGAAGTTCAGATCATTCTCCAATTTATCCACCTTTAAGACATACCTGTTCAACAAATCTGATACAGAAGTGAGAGTAACAGGACCTTCAGCTCCACCAACAGGGATATCTGTGGTATTGGGAGCATCATTGGTCTTATAAGAAGAAGAACATAAATATACATCTACATCTACATGATCCTCAAATTGAGGTCTCAAAGGACTGAGTGAAGGAAGTCTAGTAGATGGTGGTGTGTTTACAGGTTGGTCAAAGCCTAAATTCTCATTGAGCTCATGCTCAGGTGAATGTACAGGTGTGGGTAGCCTAGGAGAGAGTGGAGGCTGAACATCAGAAGCAACTGACATATTTGCATCAGGAGCATCTTCAGTTCTATCAGGAGAATCCTCTGGTGCTTGAGCATCAGGGGAATCCTGACCACCAGCAGCTGTATCCGCTGCATCTCCAGCAGGAGGATTGCCCACCGGGGCATCAGTGGCTACACCATCAACAGCTGCTCCATCAGGAGCATTGCCACCAGGAAACATAGCTGGAAGTAAGGGTCTATGTTCACCATTAAAATTAATTTTCATTTGAGAAAACATCTTTTTAGATAAACCCTTAACAGGCAAGTGAGTGGGGTCATTGGTCTGAATGTCTAAAATGATTTGAAGAAACCTAGGATACATTAGATATTTAAGTTTAGTATCCTTAACATTTTCAAGCATAGCATTAAAGATATACCTAGAAAAGTTAAATGTTCTTCCTTGAGAGAGACATACAATGGCAAAAGCAATGTCTGTGGAGAACTGATCCCATCCACCAGACTTAGAACCCATGCACTGAAGCAATGTGTGTGTCAGGAACCTCCATTTTGGACAAAACAAATTCTTATACCATGTTTTCCCATCACCAGTGTATCCAGCAGCTTGAATCCCTCGAAGGATCTCACTCTTTGGCAGATCAATCACTCCACCTTCATCATCCAGCTGCAACTTGGTTCTGACCAACGACTCAGTAACCACAAATTCTTCCTCATCAATGACAGCAACAATCTCTGGTGTTCCATCTTCAACAGTCCGTGTATGTGCCGTATTCCAAAATTGTACCACAAGTGACTCATGAATAACAGCTGGGTATTGAAGCAGAGCATACCTAATCTTGGACCTTTGAAGAAAGTCCATCATGCCCAAGTAATCAGCATCACCCTTACCACGACCAAGAAAGGCATGTTTGTTATGATCTGGTTTGAAGTATAGTGCAGCCATCGATTGAGAATTGGAAATTAGGTTTAGAAGTTCTAAGAGATGTTGAAATGGTTTGAAAATTATATATGAAGAGGGAATCAGTTAATTTGGGAGTGGGATATACACGTTTTGGTTTAATAAGGAAGTTACCAAACGTGGAGTGAAACTGATATGAATAATTGGAAAGTAATCTTTGACCAATCATCATCTAAAACAAATCCCAATTAACTGACTCATCCGTAGTAACCAAATCAAACGGCTGAAAACAAATGGTCAATCCGCAGAAAATAGTCAAACGTTGACTATGGTCAACTGATCCATCCGCAGCATCATTCAGCAGAATCTACCCTTCAGTGGAAAACCAAATTAACTTCTAATCGCCTTTAATGATCTCCAAACTACCTCTCATTTATGGTAATAAAGACACACGGTTGAAGAGTCTTATAAATAAAGACTAATTATGCCTAAATTTCTCAACTTCAAATCAAATCCCTAATAATCATATCGACAACCAAAAATATTCATGGCTTCCAATCAACCCATCATCGACCTTTCATCAGAATCATCAGATACTTCTGACTTATTTACATCTCCACCACCATGGAATATGCCAACACGTCCTCGTGGTCTGACAAAAGAACAGGCGAAGAAGAAGAAGCATGATGTGCCTCTACCAAGTTCATCATCATCTGAAGATCTTCCACCATATCCCTCTGAGATTGATGATCCTAATTATCAGAGAGAGTTGGAGAGGAAGTGGAATGAATTAGAGAGTGCAAATCAAGTTCCCAATCCTGATGAGTCTCTTATCTTCTTTACATCTTCTGATGAAGAGAATGATGTGGATGATGAACTTTACACTCCTACAACTTCTGATAAGCCTCAATCATCACGTCCAAAGAAGAGAAAAAGGAACTCCCCATTACCAAAGACAAGAAAAATTGTATTAGGTTTACCCTGTCCTCAGTGGCATGGACTTTTCAACATCAACAACAAAGGCAAAAAGAAGACTGTGGAAGACAAGGGCAAGAATAAAATAGAATAGGGATTTGGTTGTATGTCTTGCACTTTCAATATCTTGTATTATCCTTCTGAAGAATCAATAAGATTTGCCTTGTTTTATGATTACTTGTTTGAATTCTTCTGAGTAGTATTCTCCTGAATAATTTAAACTTGTCTGATCTATCAGCAGGAACACACTTTAACAGTAAGACATATAGTATCAGCAGCATGTGGGTCAAACCATTGAATTTCATCCGAAGTATCCAGTTAAGTGGACAACTTGCACACTTAGTAATTGCTGCTGACTCAACTACCTCCCATTAACTTACATTAACTAGCAATAAACCCAAATCTGTTCTTTAAAAGAAGGCTTCAAGTCATAATCAACTCACCATTCCACAAATAACATATCCTCTTATTTCACACATATACACCATGAAGCCATCCCCCAATGTCATTGAAATTTCTTCTGACTCATCAGACTCTACTTTTGACATACCTCAAATACAAAGATCATACTACTATTTGAATGAAGGTCCTTCAGACTTATGTCCATCCCCAACCACATCAGAGGAAACTACTGAAGCTGAAAAAGCACCAGCTCCTCTAGCAATGATTGTCCCAGACTTTACCCCAGTCACTGCATTCTTAACAAGTGAAATGGAAAGAGTTTGTGCAGAGATGGGAAAGTTCTCAGTCCCTGAAGAGCCACAGTCCTCAGGCAAAAGAAAGGGTCCATTGAAGGTGATTCTTGGTCTTGCAGCTCCCAAACTCTGGAACAAGGACATGCAATCCAGAGGAATCCACAAGAAGATGCCAGACCCAAAGGACTTGGGTAAAGGGAAACGAAAAATGGATTAGGCTGGTTGGTGGGGTTGTGTTGGTGGTTGATTCTAGTTAAGGGATGTGGTGGTAGGATGGTGGATGTTTGTCTTTTAACTGTTTATGTAATCTGTGTTTCTTCTGATGACTAATCATGATGTACCAGACTTGTTATGAATAAATAAAATTTACTTTTTAGTCTTGACATCCTACTGCACTGAGTGTAGACCATAGATCATCAGCAGGAACATGACCTGACCACAGCATTCACACAAAACACAAAAGTACAAAAGAACAACCATAAAATATTACAATATTAGTAAAAACCTGCAAAAGAAAGTTAGTAAACATAATAATGCTACATAAATACTACATGTATAATCCTCCCTTGAGGCATATGCCTCCCCTGAGGCTTATGCCTCCCCTCAAACATTGCATTCAAGGGTTGACCATCCCAATGTTGACAACTAGGTGATTAAACCTAGGTCCATCAAAAGCTTTTGTTAACAAATCAGCCACATTATCATCAGTATGGATTTTAAGCACTTGAATTAGATGCTTCTCATTTGCATCTCTTATAAAGTGGTGCCTAATTTCAATGTGTTTGGTTCTCTGATGAAAAACAGGATTTTTAACAATGGAAATGGTACTCTGATTATCAATGTAGATTTTAGTGTTCATAAAATTAAACCCATAATCCAACATCTGATTTTGAATCCAAAGTACCTGACCACAGCAATTGGCAGCAGCCACATATTCTGCTTCAGTAGTAGAAGTAGCCACAATGGTTTGTTTCTTGCACTGCCAAGAGATGAGTCTTCTTCCAAGAAATTGACAACCTCCTGTTGTGGATTTCCTATCCAAATTAGCTCCAGCATAGTCACTGTCACTATAAGCTTCCAACACAAATGGTGATTCCCTTGGGTACCAAAGACCAAGTTTGGGTTGGCCTTTTAAGTACTTGAAAATTTTCTTCACTGCATTGAGATGGGAAGTCAGTGGAGTGACTTGATGCCTTGAACAAGCACTGACAGCAAAGGTAATATCAGGCCTAGAGGCTGTGAGATACATGAGTGAACCAATCATGGACCTATAGAGATGAACATTCACAGCCTCATCTTGCTCATTTGGATTTTTAAGCTTGGGTGTGGTAGCAGTCCTCAAAAGTTCAAAGTCAAACTTTTTCAAAATATCTTTAACATATTTCTCCTGATGAATAAAGATCCCTTCAGGTTGTTGTTTGACTTGCAGCCCTAAGAAAAAGGTTAACTCCCCCATTGCACTCATTTGAAATTCACCTTTCATCAAATTTTCAAATTCCCTGCACCATGCTTCCTTTGTGGATCCAAATATGATGTCATCCACATAAACCTGTACTAGAATGATGTCCCTGGAGTTTTTCTTGATAAAGAGAGTCTTATCAATAGCACCTCTTCTATATCCATGCTCCAAAAGAAATGTAGACAATCTAGCATACCATGCTCTTGGTGCTTGGTGAAGTCCATAAAGTGCCTTGACAACTTTGTAAACCTTTTTAGGATGATGGGGGTCTTCAAAGCCTTGTGGTTGAGTAACATACACCTCCTCTTCAATTTTGCCATAGAGAAAGGCACTCTTGACATCCATCTGATAGACCTTAAAGCCCATATAAGAAGCAAAGGCCAAAAACAGTCTAATAGCCTCAACCCTAGCCACTGGTGCAAAGACCTCAGTATAGTCAATACCTTCTTCTTGTCTGAAACCTTGAGCCACTAATCTTGCTTTATTTCTGACCACAATACCTCTAGCATCCCTCTTGCATTTTAAGATCCACTTTGTCCCAATTGCAAATTTACCTGCAGGTAGATCAACTAGTATCCAAACATCTTGATTCTTGAATTGTTGCATCTCTTCCTGCATAGCTTCAACCCAACTAGGTTCACTCAAAGCTTGTTTAATGCTTGTGGGTTCAACTTGAGACAAGAAACAAGCAAATAAACAATGCTTCTGATCTGTGTGGTTGTCTTTCTTCTGAGTGGATACATAGGTCAAAAATGCACATTGCCCAAACTTGGTATTTTTAATGGCACTTCTGGTGAGTACCATAGCATTTGGATCACCAAGTATATTATCTTGTGGATGTATGGTGTTGATCCTTTTAGTTGATACAGGATTCACATCAATGGAGGTATCAAGATTGGTTAAGGTAGGAGCAAAGTCTTCATCATAAGAAGCTGATTGAAACATACCGTCACTTTGCTCAACATTAGCAAGATCTGAGGGAGTGGGAAACCTGCCAAAAGGTTCATCTAAACTTGTGGAAACAGGAAGTGCAGCTGGTTCAGCAGAATCTCCATCAGCAGAATCTCTAGTTGCATCTGCTGATGTATCAGCAGAACTGTGTTTGCTGCTTGCTTCAAGAGCAGCTTGTTTTAAGAGAGCTTCAGTATCTTGATCGAATTCAAGACCAAGTCTTTTAGCTTCCTCAGCAGCTGCATGTTCTTGCTTTTTAAGTCTAGCAAGATCTTCTGCATATGTTGAATTTTCCACATCATCAGCAGGTGTGACATCAGAGGCTTCTTTGGTAGGAGGATCTGCTATCTTGATTGGTAGAGTAGTTACAACAATTGTTGGTTCATCACCTTCTGAATCACTGTCTGAATCATCCTGTAAGGTACCTGCATTGTTAGAAGAGGACACTTGTATGCCTGCAGATGGGTTAGATGTGTATCTAGCATAACCCAAATAATCAGTCAGGTAATCAAGGTCAAAATACCATTCATGACCCTTTCCCTGAACATTTACATTATCCTCCAGAAATTTGAGGTTCAGAGTCTCTTCTATCTTCTTTGCAGCCAAATTATATACCCTGTAAGCTTTGCTATGAGTTGAGTAACCAACTATATATCCTTCAGCAGCTTTAGCTTCAAATTTGCCCAGGTGATCACTTGTATTCAGTATGGTCACCTGACAACCAAAAGGTTTCAAGTGTTCAATGGTAGGCTTCTTCCCTGTCAGTAGTTCATAGGGTGTCTTGTTATGAGGTCTAGTGATCAACACCCTATTCAAAACATAGCAAGCAGTTCCTACTGCCTCAGTCCAAAACATGGTGGGAAGTTTAGAGTCAGCAAGCATTGATCTTGCAGCCTCTATAAGGGTTCTGTTCTTTCTTTCAGCAACTCCATTTTGTTGTGGAGTTCTAGGAGTGCTATAATCTCTTTTAATACCCTTTACACCACAAAGTTCAATGAGATTGGCATTTTTGAACTCTGTCCCATTGTCACACCTAATGCTTTTAATCTTCTTATTAAGTTGATTTTCAGCTAGAGCCATAAATTCTTTGAGTGCCTGAAAGGTTTGATCTTTAGTCACTAAGAAAAAAGGTCCAACTGAATCTGCTGAAAGCATCAGTGATCACCAAACAGAAATACTTATGATCAATACTCCTGATGGATGTAGGACCAAAGAGATCCATGTGAAGCAGCTGCAATGGTTCTGAGATAGTGCTCACAGTTGTAATGGCTTTATAAGAAGCTTTGTGTTGCTTTCCCTTGTTACAAGCTACACAATTATGCTCATTGGTGAAGATCTTGGAAGGAAGACCATGAACAAGTCCATCTTTAGCCAGTTTATTGATGACCTTAAAGTTAACATGTGCCATCCTTCTATGCCATTTTGTAGATTCATCCAAGGATGCTTTAGCCACCAAGCATGTTAGATCACCTTTAGGTTTGATATCATTCAAGTCAAAGGTATAGAGATTATGGTTTCTAGGAGCCTTGAGTAAAACAAGATTGTCAGCAGGCATTTGGAAATCAGGTGAAAGAATAAAACAACCATTTTCAGTAAAAAGCACAGGAAGCTTTTTGTCACAAATTTGTGAGACTGAGAACAAATTGAATCCTTGAAGCTCCTTCACATAGTAGACATCCTCAAAATCCACCTTTGGAGTTTTAATGGTTCCTTTGCCTGTGATCCTTCCTACTCCACTTCCAAATCTCACTATGCCTCCATTAATTGGCACAAAGTCATGCAGCTTCTCTTCATTACCAGACATGTTTCTTGAACAACCACTATCAACAATACCTAAGTCTTTATTAAGAAGAGGATGTGCCTACAACAAAGAAAGTTAATATACAACAACAACATTAATTAATAGACTTAAGTCATGAAAGACTTGAGCCTGCCATGTGGATCATTCTGTTGAACCCAAGAAAATGAGTTAGATCCACAATTGTTCCTGGATTCCCTGTATTCAAATGGTCTTCTATATGTCCAAGAACAATCTGCTGAGGGCTTTTCAGCAGAATCCCAAGTACCCCTTCCCATACACATTTGGTCAGTATATTCATACCAATTATTAACACCATTAAATGGTTGAGATCCATATCTATTTCGATTGGTATTAATATATTTATTATTAAAAACAGACCTATCAGTATTAACATGCCAATCAGCAGGAGTGGAATACATTCTGCTGACATGAGAATTGGCCTGTGGAGCCAGAGAGGGTTTGGTAGTAGTCCACTTATGTCTAGGTCTATTGTTAACAACAGAAACACCCATCCTCTTTTCATGAAAATCACAATCCTTAATTAAATGCAACTTGCTTCCACAAACAAAACACTTCTTTTTCTTATAAGATTTATTAAATCCAAAAGATGTCTTATTAAACATAAAATTATTCAAACAAACATCAGAAACAGAATTGTTTTGCAAACACTGAAAGGAATTGTTTTCATAAGAAGTAAATAACAAGTCTTCAGAAGATGCTGGTTGATAAAAAGCTTCATCAGCAGCAACTTTAGAGTCCACAGACTTGTAAGATGTCTTGTCAGAAATCTTTATTGAGGACTTGGGTGAGTCTGACTTGGTCTTGGAATCACAACTGGCATAACTAGAGGTCTCTGAGATTTTGTCCCTGGAAGAACAAGAGACATTATTGTTAGAATCATTACTAGATATACTTCTAGTGTCAGGGGAGTCATTGATCCTAATGCCAGTGTTTTCCATTGATTCTTGTAAGTCTACCTTATGGGATGTGGGCTTAGGGGTTCCTATGTGAGAAGAGACTTCAGACTTATGTGGCAAGTCTTTAGACTTTTTGCCAAAGAGATGGTGTGAACCATCAAAGTCAGAAGTTTTGGTAGTAGGCATAAACACACCCCTGATAGGTCCTGGTACAGCATGCATCTCATCCTTTTTTTGATAATTTATAGGGATAAAATGATTAAGATTCTTCTTATCTAAATGATGATTAGCTTCTGGACCTACATATTTTTTAAACCCTAGACCTATCTCAGAAGTAACAGACTTACTGCTGTAGAGTAATTTAGATAGTTTATCTCCTGAAACAAGCCATTCTTTATGCCTAGCTACTTCTTTATCCAGTTTTTCTTTCAAAACATTCTTCTCAGATTCAATTCTAGCTTTTTCTTTTTCAGAAAACTTTAATTCATTGCTAGCACATTCTAAATCTCTGCTTAAAACTCTAATCTTTTCATCATAAGCTAACTGATTCTGTTGAAACCACATCTTTTGTTGTTCTAAAGTTTTAAAAGCTTCTTTATAAGTTGCTGCTTCAATAAAACAAGCATTATATTTTGGTTCCAAATCATCATAAGCCTTTTTTATTGTAAGATATTTAGAATCACAATCACATGTACAAGTAGATACCTGAGGAGAGAGTCCCATGAGACCAAAACTATCATCACAACTAGCCATGCGTGAGATTTGAGGAGAGCTTGTATCATCATCATGCTCATTCCAGTCCACACTAGTATCAATAGAAGTGATCAAGGCCTTTGATTCTCCAGCTTCTACTTCTTTCTTCTTGTATGCTGAATACCTGGTACTGGCTTCACCCCTTTTGGCTGAGCATTCTCTTGCAAAGTGACCAATTTCTCCACAAGAATAACACTTCACCTTCCTTCTATCAAACCTAGCTGCATCTTTTCCTTCAACATTGAGCTTTTTACCAACCTTTTGCTCAAATCTTCTGACCTTGAGAGAGCATAGCCATTTGCCATTTTAAGTCCAATTCTTCCAAAGCAAGTTCATCAATTTGCTCAAAGTCTTCATAAGCTATTTGTTGCTGTTTTTCAACTTCAGCAACAAATGAATGAAGTACATCTTCCATCACATTGCTAATCTTTGGATGAGTTATTGGATTAGCACTTGAAAAAGACAATGTGGTCATTGGAAGATTTTGGCTTGGAGTGGATGGACTTGAGTAAACCTGTGGTGTTGGGGATGGGCTTGCATAGGTATGTGGCATGTAGTTTGAATTAGAACTTACAAATGCAGATTGTGAAGGAGTAGCTGCATATGGAGAGAAACCCTTTATGTCACCTTCCAGAGCTCTGAGTTTGTTGTACAAGTCATCAAAGCTGAGGTAATCCAAGCCACCTTTGGTTTTTAGTGATATACTCACTTGAGACCATGAGGGAGGTAAGGCTCTTAAAAATCTAGAGTTCACTTCTTCATTATCAGGTCTGGCTAGAAGTTGGTTCAAGTGATTCAGAATCTTCTGAAACCTGTCATAACCTTTGTGTAAACCTTCCTCTTCAGTGATCTTGAATTCTTGGAACTCCAACTTCAACATACTCTTTCTCATCCTTTTTGATTCTTCATTCCCTCCAAATCTAGTTTTTATGGCCCACCAGATTTCTCTTGGATCAGTCATGGAATGAAAATCACCCATGTGGTCATCAGGGATTGCTTGCAGCAATATGGTTCTGGCTTTGTTCTCCCTTTGAACGGAAAGAATTTCTTCAGCAGAAACAGGTTCCAAAATAGTAACTTTACCAGCAGCATCAACACTTTGCTTTTTAGGACGACACCCATTGAGTATAACATTCCACAGGTTATAGTCAACACTTGCAATCCAGTTCTGCATCTTCATGGCCCAGATCTCATACTCATCCTTCCTAAGAAAAGGAAGTTTTGCATTGCTGTTGGAGAAGGCCACTTGTTGTAGTTGTTGAGTAAGAGAGCCTGCTTCAGAGAGAACAACATCACCTCCTGGTTTATCTCCCATTGGTACTGAATGAATAGTTATGTGATTGTGTTGTGTTTACAGAGAGTATCTAGTGGCTCTGATACCACTTGTAGGGATCTATACCTTGATAGATCACGAGCCAATGGATCGTTAGCCAACTAATGTAATCACTAGCTAGACTAAGTTAGATAATCTCTGTGAATTTGTAATTATGCGGAATATAAAAACAAACGTATACTAAACTTGATCCTCAATGGATCTTTTATAAAACTTCGTACTAAAAACTTGTGTCTATTACAATGACCTAGGGTTCCTTATATACTAGTGGAAACCCTAACCTTTCTTACAAGAAACGAATATTGAAAAACTAATAAAAGATATTCTACATATCTTGTCCTAAAATACATAAGTTATATCCACGGTTAAACTCTATCCGTAGGATCTATATTCATCCGCAGAAACCAGTTATCAGCAGAAAGTCAGTAAGCCTTCCGCAGAATCCTGTCAGCAGTATCTGTCAGCAGTATTTTCAACAATTCCTTACATTTGACTTCAATCAAACTCGAATACAAAGATAAAGAGACTAAACTTCTAAATGATTTCTCAAAACTCAAAATGTTGAAAAATAAATCAGAAGATAAGTTGTACACACAAGGCCAAACCATTCTATCTGCTCAAATGATGCAAAACCATAGGAAACTTAGTGATGAATTTAGTGAACAGGATACCTCTAAGCCTAAAGCAAAATTCCTTAGTAATGGTATAGGTACTCAACCTGCATTATATGATGCAAACACTATGCGTGAACCTAACCATGCCCCTCCTGATGTGAGATCCTATGATGAGATTGATGAGGCAGAGGATAGAACTAGGATAAAACTTGTTGAACGATTAAAGGATCCTAAGTGCATTGCTAATAATATTGTGTTTCACTAAGACTATGCAAATGACAATCATTCAGCCATTTTTGTTCCTCAAAAGAGAATCCTTCCTGACAAAGTTTTTTGGAATATTGACATTGAGAAAATGAAAGCTGAAAGAATTGTGGGTAACACACGCACTATCTTTAGAATTGCTGACCCAACTATTTACCCCCTGAATACACCCAGGCACCTTGTACCATTTACTCTTCCCACACAGTGTAATACTCTAATTGGGTTGTATGTTCTTGGTCAATTGTTTAATAACTTTGATAAAACATGTAAATTGAGAATTACATCAACAGGGATTACTGAAGGGGAAAGGGGTTTTGAGCAAACAAAACAGTGTTACCTTACTGAAGTCATGCCATTTTTCAAACTTCTAAAAGAACACTTTGAGGGCCTTAAAAATACCATTAATGATGATGTGACTCAAATGAAAAATGTGTTTGATGAAGTGGAAAATGAGATTAACCAACTAGCTATTGATCTCAAATACAGTGAAATTGACAGGAAAAACATTCTAATTATGAATGAAAACTTGCTGGCTAATTGCATTGCAAAAGATGTGTTTTACACTGTAACTGACTCTGCTTTATCTGCTCGACAATTTCATGAAATGTCGGTCACTTTGAATGTCTTCCAGAATCGTGTAATTGAGTTTGAGGGGGAGAATTACAAACTTAATAAAAAAAATTCAAAACAACGACCACGATAACATGGTCAAGAATTTCTCAAAACTAGAAGTTGATAATCTTAACTTACAACTAAAATATCAACATCTAGAAGAAAGCATAAAAATATAAAATGCCAAGACATCTTCGGATGCTCCTGAGTTTGACACATGTTTTGAATTAGCCAAAAAGGATGAAGTAATTCAAGCTCACTCAAACACGATTCAGGAATTGAAGGTCCAAATTGCACAATTAAAGTCAAACAAAAGCGACGTGACCAATACCAATTACCAGAAGTCGATAGATTCTCAAAACTTTCAGAAACAAGGCATTATCAATGAGTTACAACATGAAAATGAGTGGCTTCGTGCTGAAATGTTAAACGCTAAACAACGTTACAAAGAGTTATTTGAGTCTATTAAAATAACACGTGACCAAAACAATGAAAGAGTCACTTCTTTGTTAGACGAAATTGAGAATCTAAAGACTATGGTGAAGGGTAAAATGCCCGTCGTTTCATGTGATCATGCAATTTCCAATGTACATGGGCTTAAGAAATATGCGTGCGATGCTGTGAATGTCTCTCTTCCCCTTAGGAACAATAAGTTAGTTCATAGCAACTATCTTAGATATCTTAAGGATTGTCTGGCCATACTTAGAGTAACCATTGAAGATGAGAGGATACCTAAACCACAGGATGATGTTATTGTTGGTGCTTACTTCCTCATTAATAGAGCCCAGGAATTATTAGAATATGCTATAGGATCATGCCCCAAGAATGATAACAAGTCGGATAGATCATTTGCGTCGCACTCTAACAGTGGCAACAAACATGTTACATTAGATTATCCCCAAACCATGTCACAATCCACCATCATGATCACCGATAAACATGTAGCAACTAATCATACTAATGTTCCCGTCATTGCTTCTACACGAGTAAAAGGTGTATCTAATGCTAGCAAGTCATAGCCTAGGTGCAATACAAAGAATGATAGGACTTTGCCGGCTAAGAGTACACTTATGAAGGAAGTAGAAGAATCCTCTAGGAACAATAAAGTTATGCTTAATGAAAGGAATCGAGTTGAATCAAACATTTGTGTTAACAATGATGTAATTAATTCGAATTCTGGTGCTATTTGTAAGACTTGTAATGAATGTTTATTTTATGGTAATCATGATGCTTGTGTTGTGTCTTTTCTAAAACCCACTATGAAATCTCCGGTTATGAATGTTTCGAGTGTTAAAAGGGTAAAACAAGTATGGAATAAAATAGGAAAAGTGATCACTAATGTTGGTTATCAATGGAGACCTACTGGAAGGAAATTCACCCTAGGCGAAAAGTGTCCAATGACTAGGATCACTAACTCCAAAGTTGTGCCAATTAAGAAGTGGAGACATGCTGGTAGAATGTTCCCAATAGAAGCACTTAGTACCACTCCTAGTTCTAGTGCATCAAAATGTGAAAATTCCAGTGAGATATCTGTAACATATGATAATCCAATATTTGTGTGTGCTAACCAAATGGATCCCAACTGTTTGTGGGGCTCCAGCTTTTTCAGTTATCCACCATTGTCTGGTTTCAAATGCAGGTCGTACAAATCGTCCTTTGGTATTTGGACTCAGGCTGCTCAAAACATATGACTGGAGATCGCTCGCGGCTCAAGAATTTCGTAGATAAGTTTATTGGTATGGTCAGATTTGGGAATGACCATTTTGGATCTATAATGGGTTATGGTGATTACATCTTTGGAGACAGTGTGATATCCAGAGTTTACTATGTGGAAGGACTTGGGCACAATCTATTTTCTGTTGGTCAATTCTGTGATTCTGATCTTGAAGTTGCTTTCAGAAAGCACACCTGTTTTGTTAGAGAATTAGATGGTGTTGATCTCATCATGGGGAGTCAGGGCACTAATCTTTATACCATCTCTATCGAAGACATGCTACGGTCCTCTCCAATTTTCTTGCTTTCTAAAGCCTCCAAGAACAAATCATGGTTGTGGCATTGTCGTTTAAACCATTTGAACTTCGGTACCATCAATGAACTCACACGTAAGGATCTTGTTCGAGGCTTGCCCAGACTTAAGTATGAAAAAGATCATTTGTGTTCAGTATGTCAAATGGGCAAGAGCAAAAAGCACACCCATAAACCCAAGACTGTAAATTCCATCATGGAAGTTCTACATACTCTTCACATGGATCTATGTGGACCAATGAGGATTCAAAGTATCAATGGAAAGAAATATGTGCTTGTTATCGTCGATGATCATTCTCGATTCACGTGGGTAAAATTTCTACGATCAAAAGATGAAACTCTGGAAACCATCATCAAACTCATCAAGTAGTTGCAAGTTCGTCTCAACA